>JAURVB010010644.1:0-18501 GCA_033002965.1 Piper betle
GAGGAAACTCACACCAGTAGGCTAGAAGAGAGAGCGTACCATGTTTGGAACCTCTTCAAAAATTGTTTTTCCTCTATAATCGCCTCTTTATTGTGTAGTTTTATTTTCTCATTTACACACTTAATTTAGACATTCACTTAACTTCCTTGAGCTTAACTTTGGTCAATGTTGAAAATTAAGAACGTATACACAAACTTCTAAGCCTTCTCACTAACTGTATGATTTGATTTACTAGTCTACTAAATAACCTTTGACCTCCTATGTCTGTTAAATAACCTTTGACCTCCTATCTTATAAATAGTGAAAAGGCATAACCTAAGGATTTACTTGATCAAGTAAGGGCAGGAGAGAGGCTGAAGATGCATATTAAATATGGCAGGAGAGAAGACAGGTGATAAAAGTTAGTTGCATGATGTTTATTTTATATGAAATCTCTTCACATGTGTTAAGAGTTAATATTTCATCTCTTACCCTTACATGTGTTTGAGTTGTTACAAGATTTTAGTTTCAAATACTTTTCTTTTATATTCTCTGCCGACGATTGTTCCATTTCAATTTATATACATGTAATTGGTCTTCTGGAGATAGAGAAGTGAATATGACATTTATTAACTTTCCATGGTTGTGCAAAGTGACGAATAACAGTATAACACTATAACTAATTATGTGGTAGTTATTAGAAATAATATCTTCTCATATCATCTGTTGTGTGTAGTGCTGATAACTTACTCAAAGCCCGAGATTGAGCCTAAGTGAAATTTGTTACTTAAAGTAGTTCCTATGAGATCGGTATGGATGCGGGGTAATATTTTGAAGCAGGTGATTGATTTATATTGGTTTAAGCTTGTTCTACATTGCGTGTAGGGACACTAATGTTAGGACTTACTAACTAGTTAGTGTGGCTCTTTTTGTGTTAGGAATTCTAGCTTTTTCTTGGGCTCCTATTTCTTTACATCTTTAAATATGTTTAAAAGCATATTTAGGCAAGCCACCTTCCTTTCTGATAAATTATTTTTCTTTTCTTTTTTTTACTTTTTTTTTATAATTCCATCTGTTATAAATTACAAAGATGAATTGAACAGTATTATTTTGCTGTGTAAATATATAGTTTGTGACAGATATCTCTCTATTTCACTCTTTGTTCATTCCAGCTCCACATCCATATGGTTTTGGGAAGGCAGTGGGTAGAGAGCATTACCATTACGGATCTACGCTGTTGAGACTATAGTATATAAGCAAAAATTGGATATGTATTAAGAAGGAAATAAATATAGAATGACTAGTCCAACCCTTTTAATAAAATATAATATTGAGATCAGTCATGGATAAATAAATACACTTTATTAGCTGCATCTTTCAATTTGTCTTACATTTTGAAGATCTTATGTAATTATTCTGATTCCTATGCTCTAGATTCCATCTCCTAATGTTGCTGAAGATCATCAATCTTAGAACGCCCATGTGATGACAAATATTTCTGCTGCAAAGGTATTGGCAGAAGATGAGCTTCATTCCCCTACTCTTGAGGCAGCAATTGATGAGATCTTAGGTATGCAGTGCTTTACAAATCGTTAAACAATGAAGAGATTTTTACTTGTGTTATTTTTCAACCTCCATTCCTTAATAAAGCTCTGTTAGTACACTTTTTTCAATGCTACATCTGTTGAAGATTTCTAGAAGCCATTCCTTTTGACAAGTGGCATCAATTTGGAATGTGGAGTTTGAGCCTGAGGCACAGATACTGCAAAAGTTAGCCATGTAGTAGCATAATTTTTTTTAAGAAAAGGTATTGTAATCTTTTAGAGGTTTACTTGTTAGAAAGATTAACTATTGACTTTAAAAATTTTTACGTTAACATACTTACATTGAAGATAGACAAGCTAAAAAATTCTATCTTAAATTTAGAGTTAGACTGTTACAACTGGATAGTTCTTTTTTCGGGGACACAAAGAGTATATTGGCAGAGATGTCTGAGATGGCTATGAAAGCTGTCCCGCCAGATGCATCCACCTGCTTGCCCAAGGAATTCTATCTCTTCTTCATACGAGGACGAAGAGTTACTATGTGACCACAATAAATATGTTTGAACCCTTTTACATTTTTGTTGCCGTTATTTTAGATATTTTTCTGGCTTTTTTTTCAGTTGATGCACAGAAATATTAACGCTAAAAGATTAGCGATGGATGCATGGTGAAATAAGATTGCTGTACCTATGAAAGTAGGATGATGCAAGTTGATACCTTAAATTTGACGTGAGATGTATAATTGTTTAGTTCATTATTTTCTTGATAGCTTAACTGATAAAGTCACACACATTGCAGTTTTCCGTTCCCTTTTTCTATTTGATTATGGATGTTGTTTGATGATGAACCGTATAATTCAAAGCTTCATCAAAATTGCATTCTTCATGATAGATTAATAGATAGATAAATAGATAGATAGATAGATATAAAATTTTTCAAAAGAAAATTAACCACTTTATTATTATATTTAAAATAAAGATTAAAAAGTATTTTTTATTTTATTTTATATATATCTTAGAAGAAATAGTTTAAACGCAGGCAGTAGCAGGAGGAAGAGTATTGTAAAAGGAAGTTGCAGGTGGGCAGGATGACACCAGTGTCCGAAGGTTGTGGCCACAACTTCCTAGATTATTCTTCGCAACAGGCCAGGGGTAGGAGGGGCTGCAGGTGGAGGCACTGTAGCAAGTAGTTGCAGGTGGGCAGGATGGCAGTAGCGTTAGACACTGCCAACGATGGCGGCGGCGGCCATCATTACCCCAGCTTTCTATCGAATGGTCATTAGAAGGCTTTTTCAATACTCTTACAATGAAGTCCTGCCCACCTGAAACTACTTGATACAATGCCTCAACCTGCAGATCCTCCTACCCCTGGCCTGCTGCCAAAAATAATTCAGAAAGCTGCGGCCACAACTGTCCAACGCTGCTGCTGTCAAGGCCACCCGCAACTACCTCCTACAACGCCTCCCCCACCCACCATTCTTCCTCCTGCCACCACCTGTGTTTAAAAAATTTCTTCTTAGATATATATAAAATAAAATAAAACTTTTTAAACTTTATTTTAAATATAATAATTAAGTGATTTATTCTTTTTTTGAAAAATCATTTATCTAAATATATCTATCTATCTATTAATCCATCTATTGTAAAGAATACAATTTAGATGAATCTTTCAATTATACGGTTCATCATCAAACAACATCCATAAACAAATAGAACAAGAGAACGGAAAATTGCAGCGTATGTGACATTATCAGTTAAGCTATCAAGAAAATAATGAACAAAACAATTACACATCTCACCTAAAATTGAAGGTATCAAATTGCATCATCCTACCTTCACAGGTACAACAATCATATTTCCCAATGCATCCATCACTAATCTTTTGAGGGCTTAATATTTCTATGCATCAACTGAAAAACAAAGGCAGAAAAATTTCTAAAATAATAGCAGCAAAAATATAAATGGGTTCAAACATATTTATTGTAATCACATACTCACTCTTCGTCCTCGTTTGAAGAAGAGACAAAACACCTTGGGCAATCAGGGTGGATGCATCTGGCCGGACAGCTTTCATAGCCATCTCAGACATCTCTTCCAATACACTCAGTATCCTGGAAATGAAATATCCAGTTGTAACAGTCTGACTGTAAATTTAAGAAAGAAAATTTATGAGCATGTCTATCTTCATTGTAAGTATGCTACCTTATACATCTTTAAAGTCAATAGTTAATCTGGCTAACAATTAAGCATGTAAAAGATTACAATGTTTTTTTATAAAAATTATTGTAGTATATAGCTAACTTTTGCAGTATCTGTGCCTCAGGCTCAAACTCCACATTCCAAATTGATGCCACTTATCAAAAGGAATGGCTTCCAGAAATATTCAATAGGATGTAGCATTGAAAAAAGTGTACTAACAGAGTTTTATAAGGAATGGAGGTTGGAAAATAACACAAGTAAAAATCTCTTCATTGTTTAACGATTTGTAAAGCACTGCATACCTAAGATCTCATCAATTGCTGCCTCAAGAGTAGAGAAATCAAGCTCATCTTCTGCCAATACCTTTGCAGCAGAAATGTTTGCCATCACATGGGCGTTCTAAGATTGATCTTCAGCAACATTGGGAGATGGAATCTGGAACATAGGAATCAGAATAATTACACAAGATCTTCAAAATGTAAGACAAATTGAAAGATGCAGCTAATAAAGTGTATTTATTTATCCATGACAGATCTCATTATTAAATTTTATTAAAAGAGCTGGACTAGTCATTCTATATTTATTTCCTTCTTAATACATATCCAACTTTTGCTTATATACTACAGTCTTGACAGCATAGATCAGAAATGGTAATGCTCTCTACCCACTGCCTTCCCAAAAACATATGGGTGTAGAGCTAGAATGAACAAAGAGAGAAATAGAGAGATATCTGACACAAACTATATATTTACAAAGCAATATAATATTGTTCAATTCATATTTGTAATTTATAACAAAGGGAATTATCAAAAAGAAAAAAATGGAAAAAAGAGAAAAGAAAAATAATTTATCAAAAAGGAAAGTGGCTTGCCTAAATATGCTTTTAAACACATTTAATGATGTGGAGAAGAGGTGCAATGAAAAAGTCAATATTAATTATAGTGGGAAACACCTTATTACGATCAACCAAGCTAATTATGGCAAAGAAAGAAGATTGTTTCTCATGGGTTGTTCGAATAATTTAAATGACATGCAAGTATATATGGTCGAAACAAGTAATATAATGATAAATTCAAGTATCATTCTCACAGATAGATGCATTTCCTTAAATTAATTAAAAAAATAAAATTAAGAGCAAAATAAAAATAATTGACTTAACTAAATCTAAATAATAACTTTAAATTAGATGAGAAGTTAAAATGATAAAACTCGTTCTAGAGTCGAATTTCCCTTAACATGAATTTAATCTTCATCACATTTACTCTTATCTTCTATTCTTTCAGATTGTCGATTTAGGATAATTATATAACATAGTGGCTCCCTCACATAGTGTTTCAGTCTGCATCCATTGACTTTAAATAATCGATCCCCTTGTTCAATCTTAATTTCAAATGCACCGTGTGGAAAAACTGTCTGCACTCTATAAGGACTAGACCATCTTGATTTCAATTTTCCTTTGAAAATTTTCAATCTTGAGTCATATAACAGTACCTTTTGTCTAGGAGAAAATGGTTTAAAAGCAATTCTTTGATCATGCCATGCTTTGGATTTTTTTTATAGATCTTGGCATTTTCATAAGAAGCTCTCCTAGGGAAGATTGGTTATGAATCTAATACTTTAACCATCTCTTCCACATCAATATCTTCTTCACAAAGAGAATTTATGGCCTTATGTAATCAACTGATCCCCTTTGTACATTATTTTATCAAATAGTTTAATTCTAGAACAATCATATGTTTCATCGGGCCAATTTATGGATTTAAAGATGTTATATGTGACACAATTGTTGTTCACCCTAGTGTAAGTTTTCCAGCAGCTACGTCGATCAGTGTTCTCCCAGTTGCTAAGAAACCTCTCCTAACAATGGGTGGTATATCGTCATTCTTTCCCTCCATTTCAAGCACCACAAAATCTACAGGAAAGATAAACTTGTCAACCTTTATTAAAACATCTTCAATGACTCCTTTAGGATATACCAATGACTGGTCAGCCAACTAGAGTGTGATGTTGGTAGGAGCAATATCCTAGATTCCTAACCTTTTGAAAACAAAAAAAGGCATATGATTAATGCTAGAACCTAAGTCACAGAAAGCATTACAATTAATATTTCCTCCAATTGAACATGAAATCACAAATTTGCTCGGGTCTTTCATTTTAGGTGGTTTTGGAGGACAGTACTACATTCTTTTATCATGGCCACAACTTCATTGTCATATACTCTCCTTTTCTTTGCTAAAATATCCTTCAAGTATTTTACATAACTAGACATCTGTTCAAGTGCTTCAGCAAAAGGTATGTTAATTTGTAATGTCTTAAATATATCAAGAAATTTTTTGAATATTTTTCATCACTTTGTTTCCTCAATCTAGAAGGGAATGGAACCTTTTTTTGACCTCTTATGTATGTACCTCATATTTCTCTTTCCCTTTGCTTCCGAGTAAGCTAACCAATGTATTGGGTTCATGTTCATTGTTTGGTTTTTCATCTTTTTCCTTAACCTCACTGGGCTGAACCAGTACTTGTAACGTAATACCACTCTTTCCTTGGTTGTTCTGGTTGGCTAGGAAGTACACCATTGGGTCGCTCACTTGGTTCCTTGTTTAATTGCTCCATAACTTGTTGCATAAATTGTTGATGTTGTTGTCGCTGATTCTGCATGGATTGTTGCATAGTTTGTTGCATAGAATTGAACATTTGAATCAAATCCGGTTGTTGTGTCTGAAAAGAAAGTGGAGGTCGAGAATGCTATGATGGTGGTGGTGGATTATTGGGGACAACAACCGATTGTGGAGAATTATTCCATGAAAAATTGGGGTTATTGCGCCAACCCGCATTATAGGTATTGGAAAAGGGATTATTGTTCCTATTAAAGTTGCCTACATAGTTAACTTGATCTATTGCACATTGACCTGTAGAATGTCCTTGTCCACACTATTCACACCTTGGTTCCACAGCCTTAACCTGTCCTTGCATATTAAGATCGTGAACTTGATTAGCTAAAGCACTAACCTGAGTAGATAAAGCAATAAGTGCATCTAATTTTAAACCTCTGATAGTCCTTCTTGGGTGCCTTTCTTGTGTTGCATGGTGGTTGCTAGGAACCATTAATTTTAGCAATTGAAAGGCATCATGTGGATTTCTAAGAAATGATCTATTGGCCGCCGCATCAACTATGTTCTTTGTTTGCCCCAACAACCCGTTATAAAAAGTTTGGAGTTGCATCCATCTTTTTATACCATGGTTGGGACACTTTTTCAATAATTCTTTAAATCTTTCTCATGACTCAAAGAGAGACTCACCATCAAACTGCAAAAAAGATAAAATTTCGTTACGTAATCTAACATTTAGGAGGAGGAAAATATTTTAATAATAATTTTTCAGATAATTCATCCCAAGTGGTAATTGAATCTAATGATGGCAACCACTCTTTCACACTTCCTATTAATGAGAATGGAAATAAGCGAAGGCGGAGAACGTCTTCAGAGACACCTGGTTGCTTATACATATAGCAAACCAATAGGAAATCAATGATATGCCTATTAAGATTTTCAGTAGGTGATCCACTAAATTGTCCTATAGTTTGTAACATTTTAATAAAACTGGTTTAAGCTTAAAGTGGGTCGCATCCACTGGTTGTACAATAATAATAGGTTGTAACCCTCTTGCAAGTGGTACAATGCAATCTTGGATTGCCCTGTTGTCATCATTGGATACTACTACAATTGTGGAAGTGGAGGTATTTGTTGTTGTTGTGGGTCCATGACTTCTTCTTCTATTGCTTCTTGTGCTCTTCTTCCAGCGGCACGCAAATTTCTCAAAGTCCTTTCAATCTTTAGATCACAAGAAAACAAGGGTGACCGCACTAATCGATGCATAAATAAATGATAACAAGGAAGAAGACAATGATATACTATTTTTTCTAATAAAAAAATCAGACACTAAAATCTAAAAAGAAAAGAAAAGCACTCAAAATTCTAATCCTAATTTACTAAGAAAATTCGATCTCCCCAGTAATGGTGCCAAAAACTTGTTCGAATAATTTAAATGACATGGAAGTATACATGGTTGAAACAAGTAATATAATGATAAATTCAAGTATCATTCACACAGAGAGATGAATTTCCTTAAATTAATTTAAGAAAATAAAATTAAGAGCAAAGCAAAAATAATTGACTTAATTAAATCTAACTAATAACTTTAAAGTAAAGGAGAAGTTAAAATGATAAAACTCGTTCTAGGGTCGATTTTCCCTTAACATGAATTTAATCTTTATCACATCTTACTGTTATCTTTTATTCCCTCAGATTGTCGATAATAGGATAATTATATGACATGGTGTCTCCTGCTCCTTCATGCTTCTATTATTTTGCCTCAATCTCTACCTCTCGGTGATAATTGATTAATCAACAAAATAATGCATTAAGATTCGCCTTACAATCGCATACGGTGTTGTGTATCTCACTACCAAATGACAAACAAGTCAAAAGATTCATCATATGATGAATTATCAATGACTAATTTGATTAATTTCTCCCGAAATTTAATTAAACCTCATGATCTAAAAAATTAGCGATCAATCTATTATTAGCATTAAGAATATCATAATTCAAACAATCCGATTGAATAAAAGAATACGAGGTTGAAATGAATTTAATTAAATCATGTTGAGTTTCATTCTTCTCTACAACGAAATAAAAGATCACTCCATAAAAATAGAAAACAATATAAAGAAGAATTTTCATTATGAAGAGGAAAGAAATTACAAAAACTAAAATATTTTCTTTCACTAAACTCCTAAGCCAAGAGTTGAGATGTGATGAATAACAAATGACCACCCTTTTTATATAGAAGAAGAGATTTAAGAATTCGAGGAAGTACTCTGTAACTTGATGTGGACTAATTGATTATGATGTCTAATAAAATTTCCAACTGCTCAACAATGGTGCAAAAGCTATGTATAGCCATCCTCATTGATCTTTGCCAATACCAAAAATTATAGCCATCAATGGGTGGGGTCCAATGCTATGACCAACAAACCCTAAGCTTAACTTGTTTCATCCTTTTCTGCATTAAAACTTCAAAATTATGTATATCTCATAAAATATTAATTAACTACAATATAACGAGAAATATCACCTAATTAATAATGTTTATACTTGGGAAGTATAAAATTACGTTAAAAATATGGGTACATATTGTTTACTTTAAATACTTAACACGGGTATCTTGAAGGTTCCCAAAATAGAAGGTTTTCCATTGGCTAATATCTCGGAGCACGTCATCACACCAGCTCTATAAATAACAAGATCCGCTGTCGCATATGCCAAATCTATGGAATCCAGAAACCTAGAATGTTTTTAAGACAGTTCCAAAGTTTGTAAGCAAATGCTATGCAGAAAAACAGACGTAAGACAGTCTGTCGAGATTTTCAAAATGGAAATGCAAATTGCAGGTATGATGGCAAATTTTAGCTCAACAATGTAATACAATGGAAAAAAAGTAAAAGAATAATAAAAAAAATAATCCAAAAGAGACACTCTAGATTCTCGACGAATTAATTACAGCAAGAACTGGTGCATTACTCTGCTCCCGGCTCCCCTTTAGTAAAGCTAAAAAAACACAGATCCCTTTATCTCAAAATTAAGCCAATATTTATCAGAATGTAGATAATTCGATTTCTATCTTATCTAAGGTACATTGAAACATATAATTCAGTAAATTTCAATAGTCCGCACATTTAATCTGTAAGCAAAAAGGATTCTGGCAAAATGAACCACTTATCATTATCAGTATGACAGCTCTCACAGAACCACCTGACTAATCCCATATCACATAACAAGCAAAGCAAAAAATTGTACAGCTTATGGTAAACACATCAAAGAGAGGCTCACACAAGAAGTACTAACCCATCTCCAGATAACATTGCCCAACAAAAAGCTAGATAGTCTTAACACAAAAGGAGCCGCAGAAATTAGTTAGTAAGTCCTAACATTAGTGTCCCTACACGCGCTGTAGAACAAGCTTCAACCAATATAAATCAATCTCTGCTTCAGAATATTACCCCCCGCCCATACATATCTCATAGGAACTACTTTAAGTGACAAATTTCACCTCAGCAGATCCTTGGGCTTTGGGTAAGTTATATGCACTACACACAACAGAAAATTAACTTTAAGTTCTAATAAGTACCACATAATTTATAGGTGTATCAACCTATTCACTTAAGAAACATTATTAACCATTTCACTTTCCACTCCAACCAAAAAACATAGAATCACCATCTTACTGCAACAGCAATCATTTGTTACCAGACCTACTTAAATCCGAAGTACACAGTACCGTTAACAATAAACAGATAACAACAAATGCAACGTAAAGCAATAGCAGAAAAAGAAAAGCAATGCAGTCACAGGGTCAGGAACTGCCGAGGGTGCTGCTTGACAAGGCTTTCCATCTGGACGAACCCATCAACCCCAGTTTGCCATACCACAAACCTGTTCTTCTCCTGCTTCAACATCTTATAGTACATATTCAGAACTGCAACGTCACGGCAATCGATCCAAGCAATCCGCCGAGCACAAGTACCACCTGCGGCCGCGCGGCCGAGCGACCACTCCGCTGCCGGCGGCCGTCAACAGGAAGAAATGCACCATCGCTGCCTGCTTCGAGACGTGGCGCTGCAACGAGGCCCAGATGGGTTGCTGCTCACCACTCACCTCCGATTGGGGAAGAATGTGGAGCAGGCCTCGAACCTCACAAAGACCAAGTCAGCGAAGTGGCAGGGAACCGAGTTGGGGACACCGGGGGCGGTGTTCTGCTCCTACACAACGAGCTACACGCAGAACACGCTCATCTAGCCTACGTTCCTCTATCACACACAGGCAGGCAGCAACAAATATGTTTCTTGTACCTTTAGTGCTCCTCATTATGTTCATCGTCTTTGAGTCCTATACATCCTGCTGACAATTATTAACCCTTGCCCCCCAAAATTAATGCTCTTAGCATTAATAATAATTATAATAAATTAACCACACATATGTAACCCATCATGCCATAACCCAACCAAAGTCATATAAGATTCTCACGATTAAATTCAGGGCTCGTGCCCACAAAATAATACAATCAGATAATAGTTCAAATACATAATACATAATACAGGGTCCCCACCAATAATACAATTTAGGGCCATCACCATGAGCCGCACAACTGCACACGTAAGTCGGCCAATGCCGCAAGACCTCACCTACTTATATAAGAAAATACGTAACTAATCAAATAAGTTTGATTACGATCTGAAGTAATTACCAGTATCACAAGACTAGTAATCCGTTACCTATGAAAAAACTTTAAAACTTTTAAAAAATCCTTACAAGGACTATAAGTAAAATTAATTTACATAACACAGACTAGCACGCACGTTCGGAACAACATACACTTACACAAAGCTTTGGTTTCACATCCTCCATATAAAAACAATCATGGTAATCGGATGGCTTTGGAACAGTTTATTAAGTTAATGCCACAAATTCTATAAATGTGTTATGCTACATAGTACCCCCTTACACTACATTACTTTAGGATTCAAAGGAGTAATAGTGTAATTTATACTTCTCATACATTTCTCCCATGTTTGTAAACCCGTAAACCCTTATATACATATATAGAGTAGGTTTGGGTAAGAACTTATATTGTAATATTTCTTACATACTTACATAACACAGCGCTGCTGACATTGACATACGCTAGAACTTGATTAAAAATCGACACTTAAGGAGCCAAGTAAGCATGAAGCAAGGGAGACTTGTGAACCTGGATGAGTGAAGCCTTGTGTCCTAAATCGATGAGTTCACTTCACGTAATTTAACTAGAGATGAAACGGTATCATAGTTTGATTGTGTCGGCACACAAAACGAAACAAAGCCTCAACACATGTACAACTCAAAAAACTTAATTAACTTAATTATCTTCCTTGTTAACTTGTTAAACCTTATTAGGTAACTTTTATGTTTAGGACGACATGTATACTTAATAGAAAATCCCGCACTTAGGGTTTTATTGAACGGATTTAACTAGATAATTTTTCAAATAAGTTAAATGTTTTCCAAATGAGCTAAAATTTGAACTAATCGGCCCTGACATTCTAAGAGTTTAATATAAAAATTACCAAGTTCTGGCCCGAAGGCTATCATGGTAAACTAGGCTTACTAAGGTGTTGGGAACAGTATTCCTAGTCCATGTACTAATTTTCCTAAGATTTGTTCATGGGATTGGAAACTCCAACTGAGCTTGGGTAAAAGGGTTGGTTAGCCAATACTATGGGTTTGAATCCTAAAAAGTTAATGTCCACACCCCATGGATTTGGGCCTGTGTGAACTCCAGAAGTGAAGGCATTGGCTAGCTCATTTCTGGAACTCGCTAGACCTACCAAGCATGGGAAAATTATGAAGAGAACCTCACATCCAAATTATTGAGCATGATTGTATGTTTTTTACTAGTGATGGGATGGCCAAAAAGAGAACCACACACCCAAATTAGGGACCATAACCCTACAACTTCACGAGTGTGACGCTTCTCGCGAAGTTGTAGGGTCATGCTCCCTAAATTAGGTGGACGTGTTACACTTGTGAAGTTATAGGGTCATGGTCCCTAAATTGGGTGTGTGGTTCTCTTTTCTGGCATCCCATCACTAGTAAAAAACCATACAATCACACACAATAATTTAGAAGAACTAAGATCATAATAATGGTTTATTCATATGAATTTAGGTACATTTCTGCATTTAATTTATTTATGCTTATTTCTCTTGGGATTTAACATCAAGAATAGTCTCGTGGAATTTATGTCGTTAAGTTTTCTTATAGTCTATGCATTGCTTGATCACCTTTTTAGTAGCTTCCGCTTGGTGACCACAACACCACATAAAGCATGATACTGTTGTACTAACTCACCAATATGGTTCAGGCTAAGATTTTCTTGCAAGTAAGATCGAATCGACATAATTAAATTCACATTTTAGAATGATTTCCTGATTTTAATGAATTTACACAAAATTCCTTAATATATATTAAAACTAATATAAAAGCTTATTCAAAACTAATAAAGCGTACTCAAATTATATCAAAATAATAAATCTTCTAGAGAGTTATCAACATCCTCACTTTTCAGCCCATAGTAAGTCAAGTCACCCAGTGTCTTTAGGCTAACCAATGTTACAATTTTTATTTAACCCATATACAATATCGAGTAAGCTTGAACTAACTCAACTTTGGGTTCACAACACAATGGTACTTATGTCTTCTCGAACTAATTCATGTGCACACTTTAAACAAGTACACATGTGATGAGACGACACTTTCATAATGCTACAGGTAAAACAGAAGTTCAATAGCGAGTATATCAAATTAATAAAAGTTTGATTTCTCTCATGAGCCCACTTTGTACCTTCTCTAGAAGGCTTCCTCACCTCCAATCAAATAGTAATAGTGCTATTCATCATTTTCCGTAACCAGGAAAAGTTAATAAATTCCACATTCACTTCTCTATTTCCATAATACCAACCACGTATATATAAATTAAAATGGAACAATTGTAGGCATTGAATATAAAAAAAATTATTTGAAACTAAAATCTTGTAACACCTCGAACACATGTCAGGGTAAGAGATGAAATATTAACACTTAACACATGAGAAGAGATTTCATATAAAACAAACATCATGCAACTAACTTTTATCACCTGTCTTCTCCCCTCCCACATTTGATATGCATCTTCAGCCTCTCTCCCTTGCATTCAAGGATGTCATAGCCATCTGTTCACTACATAATTATTATCTAAAGTGACACATGGCCGACCCCACAGTACATCGCATGAATCACCTTCTAAACTCATAGCAACACTCGCTTCTCAACAAAAGCTGATTAATTCGTTCCAGAAAGCAGAGCTTAGTTCTTTTCCAAATTAATTTTTGTTGACAAGCGCAAGTGGCTATGAGCTTAGAGTTAGCTAATGCTACATAGCAAGGGGTCTGATGCCTCGCTGGAGATAGTAAGCATACAATGGAAATAGCTATCAAATGGATCTTGGGATTGCTGAGCGCAATCAAGAGTGGAAGTGCCTATTGTAGGTGGTGGGAGAGGAGGTAGGTTGTGAGTGTGAACTGTATGGTGTCTAATCGATCTAGTAGATCCTTAGATTATGCCTTTCGACTATTTATAGACTTATAAATTATTGTAACTTATCTTTCAAGTAACTTTCCATTTTATTTAGTGAAGTTTTTATTTTTTCGGAGATATGTTTTATAGATGATTTATAAATCTGTAGCTTAATGTAATGTGAACATACTATTGTTATTGAATAGAACGAATGTTGAGAAAAATCCCCAAAGTTGGAGATCAACAATAGTGAACACAAGTTATGGGAAAATAATGCCTGAGAAATAAAATAAAATAAAACCAAAAGAGCAGAGATTTAATGTAGAAAACCCTCCTTCTATCGAGAGCCAAAAATTACGGGACCACAATGAGCAATTCACTACTTCAACCAAATATTACAACTATCAAACATATAGAGATGTACAAGAAGATAACTCACTCGACCAATACAATTGAGATTACAAGATTTCTCTCTCTCAATACTCCGTATAAGATTAAACTTGTGAATAATATATTTCCCTCCTCTTATCTCTATATATCCCTTTTCTTTTATCTCTCATATCTTGTCTTCTCTTGTCTTGGCCTGTCCTAGAATGAGGTAGATGAGTTTCTATTTATAGAGATGGTTTGAGGCCCATCATTTCCCATGGGAAAACAAACAGGCACCTCTGTTTGTATTCCGAGATTCCTTTAGTATCCCGAGTGTGACAATGGGCTACATATCATTAATATTTATACTAACAAATATTAACAATCTCCCACATTAGAGTCCGATTAGAACACACCGATCCTGATTCTTCCTCCACTTGTTCGTTGCATAAGTCCATCACCTGCATGTTAGTGCAAGTATCCTCCGTTGCATTCTACACAAGAGGACAAGCCCTTATATAGAACCTTCGTGTTATCCACAACATCAGATAGTTCTCATGCACGTCTCCAACGACCTGCATCTGACGTTGGCATCCTCATCTCCACGCAGATGAGGCTTATCTCTATGTCGATCATCCATATCTTCTTGAGTTAGTTGCAACCAACCTTCATTGTTGGCTAAGGATTGATTTCAATCTCCATCAAAATCATCTTCAACCTTATCGGCAAATCTCATCAAGCATATCCCTAAGTGCATACTGGCTGCATGGTCGAACCCTCCTGGTTTGACCTAACCATTCTTGGCCAGTGGTCCCCTCTCTCTTGGCGCTTCCAATAAACTACACGCCCCAAACACTGGCATTGCAACTTGACCCAAATACGGAAATCCTGGTAATTTGTTCGGTCACGTCCACGCACCCATGCTCGCCCATGTACCGCTACCGCGCCGTCTCGGCATGCCCGATATTCACTGCTTGCAACATCAACCTTGCTCTGCCGATATGCACGCTCGTAGCTGCTCAACCCGGTGTTTGGTCATCATACTCCTTGAAATGCTACCTGGAACCCGTACACCTCTAAGGTTTCCTCTTGCCCAAATACCGACATGCTCAGTACTCTCGTTACCGATCATAATGCCGATATGCTCCACCGGTACTCTGCTCATTCCAAATCCTAGAAATCGCTAGTATGCCTTGGTCACCTGACATGCTTCATGCACCTCAGCTTGATCTTTGCCTGCAACTCTAACACGGATTAACACTGGTAAGTTGTTTCCACTACTCGGATAGCACCGACTATCTGTCTGGGACACAGGATGACTATGAATAACCACCAAACCCTAGCTCCTGGCTCGTCCCACGGCTACTGCCATGACAGTCTTCCACAACACTTCTTGATCTTGCTCTCTAATTTCCACAAGTCCTTCTCCTTTTCCTAGCTAGCCTCGCTTCTCGGTTCCCCTTTCCACTTGTTTTGTAGAACCTCCCTTTTTGGTGGCAACTTCACCAACTCCCATGTATGAATCTTGTCCAATGATGACATCTCATCCTTCATGGCCAACTCCTACTTAAGATGAGCTTTGTCACTCATGCTTCATCGCAGGACTCTGGTTCTCTTGCATCAGTATACAAACTCCATCCGATCCTTTGAAGTCCCCAGGCTGACGTGCCTATACTCCAAGATCCTCCCTACCTACTTCCCAAGTTGCAGGACAATAAGGGGAGCTCTCTTCGAACAAGCTTTTATCAGATTGACCAAATCCTCATGGAAAGGTTCGAGAAAACTAACATGAAAAACTAGGTGAAGCTTGTACACCTATACTTTCACCACCTCACAACGACTATTGTACCTTTGCACCAATACCCGATGCACCTTGATACGACTGATTTTCTCCCAAATCAGTGGCTTGAGCTTCAGCTTTACTTTGTCCCCAATGCTAAATGACAATGCCCTCCTCGACAGGTCCACATATCTCTTCATTCTACTTGTTGCCTCGGCCAATGAATCCACTACATCCCATACAGCTGACACCGTACTCCACCTCCCTGTGGAGCAACCTCTAGTGGTGTAAGAGGTTGGTAGCCCGTAGCAACTTCAAAAGCCTAAGCCTCCCTAGCTGAAAACAATGCAGTTTATCAAACTGCGCCGCCTCAAGAAGTTCTAACCAACTCCTTTGGCTGGCTATGATGAAATGCCTCAATGCATTCACCCTCACAGTCTGCCTTGCTAACATTCCCTTCACCCTAGGGAATCCGGACACCAAGTCCATAGAGACCGAGCTCTAGTCTCGAAGGTGTAGGTAGTGGCTGTGGCAACCCAGCCTCTAACTTTCTTCTCCACCTTATCCTGCTGACCCACCAGACAAGATCTAACAAAAACCTCATTACCAAAAGTGGCCTGATCTTGTTCCCCAATAACCCCTCCTAACAGGGATCACCGTCAGCTTAGCGAGGATGATTGTCGTAGCCACCTCCTTGCTGCACTTGACGCCGGGCCTGACATGGCCATTGTCATCGCCGTTGAAGACAAAGGCCATGAACCAGGTGTGCTGCCCGGCACGAGTCTGCTTCTACACCGGCATGATCTTCATAACGTCGTCCTTGAGCACCGGGCCCAGGAGGGTCTCCACGATCTGGTGCTCCTTCACCAGCTGTGAGTGGAGGTAGATGTGCTCCAAAGACCCGATCTTTCCCTCCTTCACCAGCCGACCAAGCTTGGTAACTGGCACCCACTTCTCCTGCTCCTCGTGCCACCCACCGAGACATCCACCATGCAGGTATCTGCGCCCGCCCAAACCAAAGCATCAGCCGAAGCTGCTGCGGTCGCCTCTGCCTCTTTCCGCCATGGTCGAAGGAGATGGACAATCCCTGCAAATTGCAGCACCTTCTTCGGCACCCTATCCGCAATGATCCCCGATCCTCTCGGCACCCAGACCATCCTCACCGTCACCAACCCGCACTTACTAGTGACCATGGAGGGCACAATATGGGGCTTCCCGATCTTCATATTAGACTTGCCATGCACTTCACTTCCTCAAAGGAGAACTCAGTCATTGTCACCCAGGTATTGAACGCCCGCCACACCGCCCCCTGC
Organism: Piper betle; assembly: GCA_033002965.1. Classification (NCBI taxonomy): domain Eukaryota; kingdom Viridiplantae; phylum Streptophyta; class Magnoliopsida; order Piperales; family Piperaceae; genus Piper; species Piper betle. The sequence continues at coordinate 17,335 of JAURVB010010644.1, forward strand.
AGCCTGTCATTGCCTAGGTCGAGGGAGATGAAGGCATACGTGAGACTCGTCTTGGAGGGATGCCTCATGGGCATCCCCGGTAAGTAGGCAAAGTCCAAAGAACTGCCTCTTTGCCTGTCACAGAGATTTCTTCTTTCTTCAACAATGCACCATGGCCACCTGCTATAGTATACCACCCATGGCACTGTCTGAAGCGTCCATCACCACTCCAAACAGTTGTCCGAAATCTGGCTTGGTGCCTACAAGCAGTTGATGTAGTTGTTCTTATCTTCAATCTGCATCCTCCACCATTGATACTTTGTTCCATCAAACTTCTGAATCTTCCCTATCTTGGAAGTGTCCACCATGACTCCCACTCAAATCAAGATCCGATTGAATGAAAGTTCCCACAAATGGCGCCAATTGTTGAGAAAAATTCCCAAAGTTGGAGATCAACAATAGTGTACACAAGATATGTGAAAATAATGCCTCAGAAATAAAATAAAACAAAACCAAAAGAGCAGAGACTTATAATGGAAAACCGTCCTTCTATCAAGAGCCAAAAACCACGGGACCACAACGAGCAATTCACTACTTCAACCAAATATTACAACCATCAAACATATAGAGATAGTACAAGAAGATAACTCGCTCGACCTATGCAATTGAGATTACAAAATTTCTCTCTCTCAATACTCTGTATAAGATTAAATTGGTGAGTAATATATTTCCCTCCTCTTATCTCTATATATCCCTTTTCTTTTATCTGTCACATCTTATCTTCTCTTGTCTTGGCCTGTCCTAGAATGAGGTAAATGGGTTTCTATTTATAGAGATGGTTCGAGGCCCTTCATCTCCCATGGAAAAACAAATAGTCAACTCTGTTTGTATTCCGAGATTCCTTTAGTATCCTGAGTGTGACAATGGGCTACATATCATTAATATTCATACTAACAAATATTAACAACGAACTCTTTGCTTCATGTCATACTTGTTGTGTGCTATCCCACTACTATTTGTTAGTTGTCTTCATCATTTAAGGTATCCTTTCTTTCGGTGCATAAGAATATGGGGGAACCCATTTTTCTCAAGTTATCCATTTCTACTTACTATTTATGTGATAATGAGTAAAAAGCAAAGAGAAAAGATACAAAATTGTATCTATACTCTAGCCAATCCTAACAAATT
>JAURVB010010646.1:0-24603 GCA_033002965.1 Piper betle
TGAATAGCATATTGCTATGAATTTTGCTGTCTTTCCCAAATTGTTTTTCTGTATGTTTGGTCCATATCTTGATTCTTCAATAGTAGAAATACTTTTATTTTAGTTATTATCATCATTACCAGTTATAACATTCAGCCAATCAGAAATGATTCTGGTAGGAGAAATAAATTCTTCTTCTTCTTCTTTCACATTATTTGAAGTCTGGTAGAATATATAAAATCCAAACTGTGTCAAATTCAATTTGTAGATGTTTTCTTATTTTCACTTTCATAATATGAAGATCAATATTTGAAAATTGTCAATTTTAATTGGGCATAGTATGGGACTTTTATAACTGAGAAATTAGTTGGAGGTTAATGTGTCTTGGTTCTTTTTATCCTAGTGTAATCAAACCTCAAAAAGGAAAAGATGCAAGACAAGATCAGAAAAGACATCGGTACCTCTAAGAGGTCAGCTCTTCTCTAGTTCAGTATGCTAGTTTTCCTACTTGAATCAATTAGATTTCGTAATTAATTGGAGAAGATGCCTCTTTTTTAGGTTAATATGGACATGTGATGCTAAACTTGTTTGTAGTTTATCGTTTGCATCAAAAGTTCAAATAAATGATTGGCCTGTTCTATAATGTCAGGTTATCCCGTGTATTCATACAATGTATAATCTTATTAGCATCAAGAGAGGCATGCAATGACGTGATGGTTTACTCAATGATACTGTCATGTTGTTGCTAGTTGCATTAGGATGATGCTCTGGAGGAGGCTAAATATCATGGTAACCTATCTGTCACTAACTGTTGTCGTTTGTGGTATGCTTCTATGTTCTTGTATCATATTGTTCCTATTGAAAGTGACAGGGCAAAATATCATATGTTGGATCATGCTATAGAAGGAGCAGTTTCCTTTGGTATCAAATTTTTGGTTACTTAGAAAGCTCGGTACTCTCTTTGGAATTCATTAGACAGCTCTTGACACGTGAATTTAGACTATGCTTTGTGATTTTTGTAAATATTGTGCTCCTATGTTGCGTGTGCATGCGGTTTTCTTTTCTTGAAATGCTGGACACAACTTTTGGGACACGCAGGACCACTATTCATTAGATAAAATGAAACAATATGTTTGGTCTATTTTACATTGAAGAGAATTATTCATTGGTCTAGATAATCCAAACAAAATGCATAAATAGTATTTTCACCATAACAAAGTAGAAAATAAGCATTAAAATAGAGACCAACAAAATAATATTCTTCTTCTTCTTCCACCTAGTACTCAAAGGGTGTTGGGGGTTTGGATCTTAAAACTAGGAATCCATGCAGCAAAATTTTTGATGACCGGATGCCCTTCCTAACTCCCACCAACTAGTGCTCCTACATTGGTAGGATTTGTCTTTCATTGGCTTTGATTTTGGGAAATCAAGTGTAATCCTATTGATAATGGTTTCCCAACTGAGGGTTCAATCTCAATTTCGGGGAATGATTTGGCACTTCTGAAGGCATGCTAGCCTCCTTGAATTGGGGGATGAGAAGGATATAATTTGGCACTACGTGGTTTGCTAGCCCATATTATCTACTCCTTAAATGAGCTCAAAATATTCATTCATTCCATTTATAGACTCAAAAGTTGGCCTAGCACATAAACCCGCTTTGAAGCTACATTGACTAACTAACCTACACTATTAATAGGCCATTAACCTACTTTGGAATTACACTGCTTTATTCATGAAGGACCCAACTAACACATTAGACCCTAACGGTCTTACATTATTATACTATCTAGCAAGAACCTAAAATCTATTTTCATTCTCTTCCTTATAATGTATGGACTAGCAGTCCCTTATAACCTTATATATAAATATTAGGGTTACGATTTGATACTTATCTTAATATAATAAAGATAACAACAAATCGGATTTGCTGCGCAACTAAATAATGAGTGCCCAAATCAAACTGCCAACACCAGTTATGTTTTTTGCATGTGGGCTACATTTGTCTCTTTTGTTTTATGCACTTATGCCCATTTTTTCCCCTGGTACCACTTAGATGTATCCAGCTTGTTTAGCGTGGGCTCTTCAAGATTCTCAGTTCGGAAAGAGCATCCAAGGGGACTCTTTTCATTGCTCATTCTATTCGGTTCATCAGGTAAGGGTAGTTTTTGTTAGTGTTACATTATATTTTGTTTTTTAGTTGATTGGTCTACATGGCGTGTGCATTACCTTGTTATTATGGGTATAGAACTATTGTAAACTTGCAAGTAGAATGATGAAGATTTGATATTGATTAGAATTTGGTAGATGGTTAATTTGACCAATGTGTGGTGTTGGGTCTTATGAAATATTTTTGTAGTTTTATGTTGATAAAGTTTTTACTTGCAATCTTTGTTTTTTTTAGGAATGCTTTGGGGGTTGAACAGCACATATGTTATGGCAGACGATGCCTCTGCCGGCATGGATGGATTGAGAACTCAATATGAAGATGGGGAGGCTTACTTGGGTGGTCTTCAAAGGATTGAAGATGGATCTATTGTCGCAAATGATCACACTGCGAAATGGGGGATTTTCACTGACAATGGAAGAGATCTGTTTGCAAGAGTGAGCATTGCTATAAAATTTGCCGTAATTTTTTTTACAAATTAGCCATATAGTAAGATTAGCATGAAGTCACAGTTCACTTGGCTATGGTAATTTCAAAAGAATTTTACTCTGGTAATCATAAAAACTACAATATTACTTAGCTGGATAATCTGGCAAATTTTGCTGTCATTGGATTACTCAGAATGATGACTATTGGTATGTGGGAAATATGTCATTATGTGTTGGAATAAAAATCTTCCTTCAAAGGTGTGTTTCTGATTGTACTGTATGAAAAAATAATAGGCTGATGTAATCAATTTTGTTTGCAGGGGAAAGCTGATGAAGCAGAAAAATATTTTCTATTAGCATTACAGGAGGCAAAAGAAGGTTTTGGTGAGAGAGATGGCCATGTTGCTTCTGCATGCAATAATTTGGTAAGTTTTATGTGGTTTTTGTTTTTTGCTTTTACTTTTCATGCTGCTGGATTGTATGTGTGGCCATTTTTCATTAAATAACTACTCATTACTTCTTTAAGAAACAGCAAGATGAACTAGGCTCCATCATTGCCTCAGTATCCTGTTCAAAGGAATGCCTTTTTTGTTTCTCGGAAATCATTTTGAAATATTAAGGGTACAAGTTTTGATTTTTTTGCTCGGACTATTTATCCCTTGTCCTCAACATTGCTGTAAGCCAACATTTGCAAGATGCCTACTTGTACGTTGTGGATGGATTGATATCTACATGCTTTTTTAAAAAAATGATATTTACATGCCACTCTTTTTACCTCTTGATTTCAATTATTTCAGCATGTAGATATATCAGTTATCTTTGCTGTTTCTGTTTTAGTTAGTTATCAAACTGTCAAACCTTTAAATGTAATTGTCAATCAATTTTTGTTTTGCATTGTGAGTATTAAAATCACTGATTCATGTTAAAGCTGCTGTATGTAATGGTCGCTGGTGTATGAAATGATCATTACAGGCAGAGCTTTACAGAGTGAGAAAAATATTTGACAAAGCCGAGCCACTTTATTTAGAAGCTATAAGCATTTTGGAGGATTCATATGGGCCTGAAGACATACGGTAAATTGCCTGACTTGATCAATTATGCATCTACTAATAATTTACTAATACAGTTTAATGTGATTAGGATTTTTCTTGCAGCTGGGCCTAGTGTTTTGCTTTGTGTTTGTGTTGGACCTTGTTGATGCAAACCTAGCTTTTTTTATATGAAATGCTTGCCTCAAAATTGTGAGATGTTTACTTTTTAGGATGCCTCAGACAAGAAATTAAAGTATTTTTAATCTCTAAATGCTTGTCATCATTTTGTATGCACCTAGTTAAGGTTTGACGTGTTGGGACTCGGTTCCATCTTGGAGGGTTTAAGAGTAGAAATCTTAGATATAATTTTGGAGAGGGCTAACGCTGTTTCATAGTGATGATATTGATAATCCTAGTGATTTTGTGGTTGTCATTGGAAGTTAGAATTAGTTTTCTATTCTATGTTGTAGAAATAACTAACTCAAATCCCTAGGATTATCAAAAACCTCCCTAGGAATTATCATTAGCCTTTGGAGAGATCCCATAGAGAGCAGATCCTAGAAACAATTAAATATGTGACTAAATGTATACATTGTTAAGGGAAATTACATGTATTTAGTGTTGAAAAAAACCATCAGCTAATGATTCTATGCCAAATGGTATTGTAATATGGATGGACATTTCATGCTTCATTAGGCAAGGATATAGATTTAACTTATCCTTTATATTAGATGTCCAAAGAATTATAAATGTCATTCTTAATTAGACACTAGCTCGATTGAGATTGGACCACATAGATTGAATCATTGAGCCATGTTTTTTGGACCTTTGATTTGACCACGAGCATTCTCTTTTGGACATATATTTTAACCTTTTTGAAATGTTAATCATTACCTCTTTATATTTTATATTTTAATTTATAGTTTGACATCAAAGTTCAAACTTTCCATAAGTAAATTTACATAGAATGACCAATTTATTAGGCTATTTTATAGAACATATATGGATAATAATTAACATTTAATCTTGCACGTCTTAGTAGGAAATTGGCTGTCTTTATATCTCTTTTTGTAGGCGTTGGAATTTTCCTCCCTTTTTAAACTAAAAAGGACAATGATTGGATCTCGCTTTATTTAATAAATCTCCACAATATCTTGCGAGATTTATGCAAGATCTTGCTGAGACATGCAAGCTTTATCCCTTGGAATTTTTGATCTTGCCCTTGTAGGAGACAGAGATCTTACTGTCGTAGAAATATCGTGAAATCACATACCTTGCACCTTGATTTTAAGTTTCTTACTTGATTATTTGATTGAAACTCAAAATTGATATTGTTATGCTGATGTTGTACCTGACGTGACTGCGAGGTCAATTATTTTGAAATTGGGTGTGTTTTGTTATTATTTTCAGGATTATAGATTTACGTCGTTGCCTGTTGTGTAGGTTGTCATTTTCAAATGTTTCAATTTTGTATTTTACTCTAGCGTAGGAGTTGCTTTTCGCAACCTTGGGCAATATTATCTTGGGCAAAGAAGGCTGAAGCAAGCTCAGACATGCTATGAGGTAGCACAATCCTTCGTTTTGCTAATGACTTTTTTAGAGGTATATACTTTGTATAATTTTATGATTATCCTTCTAGGAAGGTTTGAGCTTGACCTTTTTAATGAAGAACTGATGTTACCCAAGCTATTTATTGATGGTAAGGGAAGCGCTTTTACCCCAGATAGCTTAATGGATAAGAGAAGAAAGATGGAATAGAAAAGATAAAATGCATAGGTATTCCATTGATTAAGATCCAAAATTCTTACTACAAGATGGTAGATGTAACTAATACTAAGACAATCAATAAAGTTCCTATTTCTTGCAAAACTGACATACACCTCAGGCCTATGTATATTTTATATTAATAATTATATCAGTAAGAAAAATGAAATACTGAGAGCTGAACCGAAGAATGCGGAGTAAAGGTTTGTTTACAGTACGTAATTATCAGATAACAAATAGGAATTTATGAGTTCTCAATTTGTAAGGGACTTAAATTGTGTTCAATCAAGGTTTTTACTTGTGCCATGGAATTCTATGTAGTATTTTATCTCAAAAGTGATATTACTGCCATTCATTGTGTATCTTGGTGATGGAAAAATTATTTTTTAAGATATTTAGGCATATGAATTTGCCACAGAAAGGATAATCGGAGCTTTTATAACTATGGGCTGGCTACAATAGAATCTGAGATACCAAAGACTGCTGCTTCTGGGGTATATAGGCCAAGACACTTTGGTGCAGCCAAGAAGTTGGTAAATTCCACGTCCAAGTTCTTCACAGGAGCATCGGCTTTGTTGTCTGTGGAAAATTTATGTTCAATCAACTTTGCATAACAAAAAGATTGTCTGATCTGGAACTGGTGACTTTGTTGCAGAGTTTGTACGATATATCTTTGCCTTAAATCGAGCAACATGACTCATGTCGCATGGGAAAGAATAAAGGTTCTCACGGTTCCTTGGACCATAAGATTAGGAGTTGTTCTTTTCACTTGCACTTTTGGCTCTTGAGTGTAGCTGTGTAGTATTTTTGAGATTTCTGTAAGAGAATCATCCACCATTTTTGCCACCTTAACCTCATTGTGCTTTTAAATAATTCAACGTGTATGTATAATCATTTGATAGTATCAGCTAGCACAATGATTTAGTATAAATGACAATAGATTTAGACTAGGGTTGTATGTGGCCAACCACTTCACCGATTCCCCACGGTTTTGATTTAAATTGCAATGAAGTAACAGCATATTTTTTTCTGCCTCTTTAAAAATGTAAAATAAAGTGGTAAATTATCCTTATCGATTTTATTTTGAAATGGTAGTGATAAAAACCTTTGACTATTGTTTTACCGATTTATCATTTCATTTATTTTTACAAATGAAAATATAATCATCTTAATCAATATGAATAAAAGTAGTACTATTAGTATATTTAATTACAAATTATATTATTATATCATTTTGAAAGTAAGATTATCAAAAATATATTATTTACATGATACCAAATTTATAATTTTGACATCTATTTTGCATTACAAAAGATTTTTATATTTTAAGTTAAAATTTACCGATAGTTATTCGTTTACCATTGGTCAAAGTGGTAAAAAATTGGTAACGGTAGACGATCAGAAAAATAGTAAATAGTACAGTACTAGTTAATAATCAAAAAAATTGATAAATACCTTAGACCAGGTGTAAGGGCACCAATTGCATCAGTATTTACTATGGATAAACTCGCATTTAGCGGCAAGATATATACCACTAAAACCTTGAAACAACTGGTTGATCGGCAATTTGATCTCTTGCAACTCTCAGCCACATGTAAGAGCTGCTTTAATTTGATCATCCTTTACAAGATTAAGTGTAACAACCCACTCCGAACCGGATTGAACCGTCACTATATTAAAAAAAAAAAATCGGGCAAGAGAACAAACCACTAATATAAACACTTAATATCATGATAATTATGTAGTTAAATATAAATTGAGAAGAGCAAAATAAATTATGCAAACCCAGATATTATCTTATATAAACACGATCGTAGTTAAACATTAAACATCAACATAGTTTAAGTTACAAAACATAATATAATAAAACTTATGAACCAGGCCCTAAGAACCTACTCCTATGCCCATGCATGACATTAAAAAGTAATGAGAGAAGTCCACTGGTCGAAATGATGAGGTGGAACTTTGCTTTCGCACATCAACCCGTCCTCTCCTCATTTGTCTATATGAAGCTGCCCACTTGCAAACACAATATTGTGTTAGTGCTGAATCACTAAATCATATAATAACCATAAAGCCGTAATATTCATTTGAACTCTTGATTTCATGAGCCTATGTTGAACTCTCTTGTCTTTAGTGGTGGCTTCCCCCCTGGTTACCATTTCCATACGTGTACATGTATGCCATAGACCTAATCCATGGTTACCGATTTCCAAAGCTTACACTCTTAGTATCACAAGTGCATAATAGGTCCACTAACACCCCTTTTAGGATGAGGGTAGTTCAGTCATCATAATCTCATTTTCAATATGTCAGCCTTTATTCGGGCTAGGCCAAGTCTCTGACTTTTCCACATGCAGAGACAAGTTGTGTTTAAACCTAGGATGGCTAAGACTTCTCTGAATATTATAATTTACAATCATTATACAGACCTGGATTATCTCTCAGGCATGTAGGTCGATGTGCCAAAATCTTAATTTGGGAATATAAATTACATTGAGTATAAATATTTAATCTATATGAATGATTTAACCTTAGGAAAAGGAAGTATCTCAGTATCATGTAAATATTAAAATCTAATATCATGCCATGTGCATAAAAGTTCGTATTTAAATATGTCATTTCTAATTATAATATAATAGTAATTTATTATAATTTAATTCATCAATACTGAATACCCAACTTTATGCATTATAATTCATATAAAAGTTTTAAATATCATATAACTGTATTTAGCTACAATCAGCTAAATAAATTGGGTATTTAACAAAATAATTTGTTGAAAATATAAGTATCCACAATAATTGCATAATATCTACTTTAATTAACTATAATCTTGAACATCCTAAAAACACTACTAATCTAAACAACGTAAATTGTGTCCAAACATTAGCTAAACCTTGGGAGCATCCAACTTATCATATCACATATTATACCATGTATGCAGATGTTTCCATTCAAGCAATGAGAATTACTACTATTGTATTCATATATGAAGAAAGAATTAAGTAGGAAAAGTGATATAATACCAAGGAAGAAGGCCACTAACAAGCAGCTATACCTCCACTATGAGTTGGTCCAACAAGGAATTCTTTTTAAAAACAAATTTAATTAAACCATAGAGTCTTACAATCTCCCCAGCAAAAAAATTTACGTCGCCCTAAATTAGAGGGAACATATGCCATGGTGATGTTAGAGGGCGAGAGGTGGGTGCCGGCCTATGAAGACGTGATTTTAGCTTTTTTTCATGTGGGGAAAGGATAATCGCAACTTTTATAACTGTGGGCGGGCTACAATAGAATGAGAGATACCAAAGATTGCTGCTTCTGGGGTATATAGGCTTAGACACTTTGTTGCAGCCAAGAAGTCGGTAAATTCCACATCCAAGGTCTTCACAGGAGCATCAAGTGGCTTTGCTGTCTCATGAAAAATTATGCTCATCAACTTTGTATCACAAAAAAGATTGTCTGATCTGGAAGTGTTGACATTGTTGCAGAGTATGTACGATTGATCTTTGCCTTAAATCGAGAAACATGACTCATGTCGTATGGGAAAGAATAAAAGTTCTCATGGTTACCTGGACCATGGGAGTTGTTCTTTACACTTGCACTTTTGTCTCTCGAGTGTAGCTCTGTTTCTTTTTTGGGATTTATGCAAGAGGATCATCCCCCATTTTTTGCAAACCGGTTTACCATTTCATTGGTGGTTTCGATTTAAATTGAAATAAAGTAACATAATATTTTTTTGACCTTTTAAAAAATAATAAAATAAAGTGGTAAATTAAGGCATTGATTTTATTTTGAAATGGTGGTGATAGAAGCCTCTGTCGCTGTCGTTTTATTGGTTTTTCGTTTTATTTAATTTTAAAAATAAAAATATAATTATATTAATTAATATGAATAAAAAGCAATACTATTAATATATTTAATTACAATTTATATTTTTAAATCATTTTAAAAATTAGATTAACATAAATATATTATCTAAATGATACCAATATAATTCGACAAGGATTTTGTATTACAAAACATTTTTATATTTGAAGTCAAATTTTACGGATAGTAATTCATTTGCCGTAATTTAAAATGGTCAAAACTCGATAATGGTAGATGGTCGGGAAAATGATAAACGGAATAATACATGTAAATAGTCAAAAAATTAAAAAATTATAATGATAAATGCCATCGATAGACAGAGCCTAAGGGCACCACTTGTACTAGTATTTACCATGGATAAACTAGCTTGTAGAGGCAAGATATATACCACAAAAACCTTGAAACAGCTGGTTGATTGGCAATTTGATCTCTTCCAACTCTCAGCCACATGTAAAAGCGGCTTTAATTTGATCATCTTTTACTAGATTAAGACAAGCACTGCGCAAGCATTTTTGTCTACTGGACAACCACTGTTGGTTACAGGTGCAAAGGACATATATTTGAAGAATTGGAGTCAATTATTGGGTCTTCGTCTTCTATCTGAAAAAGCAAGTTGTCTTGGTGATGACAAAAAGCAGAGCATTTGCAAGGTAGAAAACAAAGAATAGAGACTGGCATAGAGATGTAGCTTGACTTGCCATGATGGTTTTGATCTCAAGCTTGAGGGTAGATTTCAGCTTGCTGAGATTTCGCTTCTTGAAGTATTTCTATGCCTGGCGAGTCAGCTTGTTTTTAATGGGTAAAATCTCACCTAGTCTCTTTGCTTTTATATATCTTCCATTCAAGCTCTAGAAATGACATGTTGCAGAAGTCGCAAGTCAGATGTCTGAGCCCTGTTTTAGACTTGTGTTATTGATCAACTTGAAAACAGCATAGCAAAATTGTTCAAATTCACGACTTGTATGAGCTGAGATTTTGGTTAATAAATAAATAATAATGGCTGATTAAAATGCATCTGTAACTAATTGGTGTAAATTATGATTTTCTCAATGTTTAATATGGCAGGTGTAGTCGTGAGCAACCGTTTTGCCAATTAGTCGACAACAGGCGTGTACATGGATTTCCTTACCGGCGAATGGAATACTCCCATCTACGGAGCTGCCATGGTCATAAATCTCAAGGAAGCACTCACTTCTTTGTTGTCCATTGTTGGCGCCAATTATGCTAAACATGCAGCATCTGGCCGCTACCATCCTATCGGCCTCTCTTTGCTCCCCTTCATAACCGTGAGATCATTCATTTCTTTGCATCTCATACTTGGTTACCCGCAGACTATCATAAAATTCTTTTCAATTTCTGACAACAGAAGATCATGTGCAGGGACTTGGGCTATTTACGTTCGCAGCATCAAATAAAGTTCCCGGGGGAGCAAGCATTGCCTTGTTTTGCGTGTCCTTGTTGCTTACATCTAATGGAGAGGGTATGCAAAAGCACACGCTCTTTGATTTCGGATTTGACCAATTTAAGTATCGAATGAAAGACGAAGAGAAGGCAAAACTGCAAGCTTATATATGGTGGAATGCCTGGAGGAACGGCGGGCGGCTACTAGGAGCTGTTGGTGGTCTTATCGCCTCCACCTTCGTCAGCAAGCATGGTCCGAAATTAAAGCTTACAAGGTGGGCGTTCGGAGGCATCCTCTCCTGTGGATTGACAGCAATGACTTCCATAATATACATCCTGGGCAAGCGCTTATTATATAAAGCTAGACGTTATAAAATTTGTAGTGGCCGCAAAATCAACTACCCAATAATCGACGTTTTAAAAGTGGTAGTTGCCGCAGTCAGGAAGAGGCACCTCCCTTATCCCACAGATCCTAGCTTGATCTATAAAAAATGGAGGTAACGTATATAACATGCTTTTATGTTTTTATTTGATTTACTTTAGAGCACAATTGGTAATCCTTCTTGGTAATATTAATCAATGCAACACTTGTCGAAAGAATAGAAACCCAGCAACCACTGGCAATGCGCCGCAGAGGGAGGAAATTAAAACAACCGAGGGAGCTGAGATCATGAATGAGGAGAAAAACCAAGTTGAGAGGCAAGGATTGGCAGGCGATCATAACCCTGCCGCTTATATTAAATTAAGGTGCAGGATTTCTTCTTTCTTTCTTAAGCGCTACAATTATTATATCCTGACCAAAGAATGCTGAAACATTTAAGAATTATACCGATTGGTTCTTATTAAATGCTTGGAAAATTAAATAGATGTCTAGAAAAAGCTTCCATCATCGAGTCACCAGCTCAAATTGATATTCATGAAAGGAAATGGAGGTTGAGCTCTTCAACCAAAGTTAAGAATACAGAATTGGTTCTTCGGTTGCTGCCATTGTGGTCAACTCTTCTAATGTTCCAAGTTGTTAACGCCATGGGTGACACCTTCTTCCTAGTGCAAGGAAGGGCCATGCGAGGATATGTCACTGTCTCAACCCTCCTGGCAGTCCAAAATGGATCTCAACTTCTCATTGGCCAAGTCCTCCCACTTCTGAAGAGAGTGGCCAGGCTCAAAGACGGGATTCCTCCCTTAGTTCGCATTGGGATAGGATTGTTCATCTCCATCTTGTGCTGCATTGTTTCTGGCATCGTGGAATTTTGGATATTAAAACCGAATATGTCTATTTTCTGGCTAGTCCCTCAATGTTTCTTGCTAGGGGCAGCAGTTGGGTTTGCCGAGGATGGAATTTCAGATTTTTTGGATGCAAGAGTCCCTCAAGAATTGAGAGTTTTCTACCGTCTTATTTCTGAGAGTGTGAAAGGAGCGGGCTGCCTCCTCAACTCACTCATCTTAGCTGCAGTCCATTTATTTAGCAGGTTGGGAACAAAAAAACCTTTCTGGATTGGGGACGAGTTAGATACCGGTAAGCTTCATATCGTTTACTTCATGATTGCTGGGATGAGTACTATGAATCTCTTCTTCTACTACATCATCTCAAGAAAATATGCCGCGGGCTGTAGCCAAGATCAGCACCCATCTGTTTCGGCAGATCATGAAAGGCCCAAGGAGGACTCAAGTAGACAGCCTGCACGTGATGAGGACAAGAATGATGAACCTAGTCAAGTTGATTGTGATTGTTGGTAATTTGATGTTGTCAACTTGACGCACATTGTGTATAACAAATAATAGAGACGGGAGTGTGAGATTCTGTCTCTCTGTACGTGGATAATTTGATGTTGATGTTGTCTCTCTGCTAGATGCCAATTTCTCCCTCGTGCTATCGTGTCCTATGAATGTAGTAGCTGTTAAAATTGAGGTAATTTGTAAATCAATGTGTAATGGCATATGTTGTAATTTTTGAAACTATATGACCCGGTATGTACTTAAACCCTTTCTTGGCCTTGTGTATAAGATCTCCAGAAGTTCAAACGTGAACAGTAATACTGAATCCCAACAAGAAAATAAAAAGGGTTGTCGCCTTCCTTCCTCCCACCTCTTTTGTTAATTACTATATTGTTATTTTATCAACTAAGCGTTGTTAGAAAGTACGATGCGATTTATAATTTTGTAGGTAATGGCATGAGTTGTAATATGTAGCAAGTGTAGGTACTGATGCCCATCCCTCCCCAAATTGTAACCGAGGCCCATTTTTTGTGTTCTGGTTTTAACTGCCGAGGGTAATAGGGAAAAAAACTAATATAAAATTTTTTCGGGGGAGTCATTGAGGTGCCTCCTCATTGAACAAATTGATTTAGGTTCTGTTTAGGTTAAATTTCAAACTCAGATCTATTTATCTAATGAACAAATTGGGTGCTTTCTGCCGGTCTAATGTGGGAGATGTGAGTCCAAATGTTCTTGGAGCTTTTTGCATTGGCACCACGGATAGCCCTGGAGCTTTTGGATTTCAACATGGTGATACGGAGGTATTAGAAAAAGAATTGTTCATTAGAAACAGTTAAATGAAAAACTTCGTCAATGCAGATTATTTAATTTTGGAAACAGTTAAGGGATGTTCTTAGAAAGCCAGGCAAAGAGCAGTAGGATTGTCAAATGCCTAAGAACATTTTGCTTGACACGGGAGAAATGTTTGAACCATATCAATGGACGCTAACTATCATCTCCAAATCAGATTACAACAATCTCAATGCCCAAGTCCATTTAATTACTTGTGACTTAATTTTATCAACTATTTTACAGCCTTCCATTCTTCCAATCCAGATTCTAAGGATAAGCAAACTAATCATTCTTTCAGCACGAGGCGGCCAGTTTGGATATCAATGGTCAGCTTTTCACGTACTTTGTAGGATAAAAAGAACTATACAAGTTCATGAACTGCTTGACAGAGTTTACAACCATGGCTGGGAGGAGATTAAGAGAGGCAGTAAAAGAGACACTGATCAGCCAAGGTGGTGGAGAATTCAACGAGGATACCCATGCTGTTATTGCCGGCCTCGCTAACACTTTTTCTCAATATGTGGCCACCTTTGAGGAGTATAAACAACAAAGATATGAGGTAGTGCTTCACCATGTATTTCCCATACAGGTTATAACATCTGCAACATCAGTCCAAAAATTGAATAAAATTCTGAATGAAATATTCAACAGATTGAGTAATGTTCAAGTGATAACAATTTATGTAGGCAGCTTCAACATTATATGGCCCCCTTACATTATGCGCCTATATCCAAGAATTCAAGAAGTTGGCAACTGCAATGGCTAAAGGAGAGCAACACACGACCAAGAAGTCATCACCACCCGACCTCTGATCCTTTCTCATCAGTCTTCTTCTCGAGCCATTGGGGGACATAGTCCCCCCAGGACATCTATTTTGCATTACAAATTTTTTTATATTTTAAGTTAAAATTTACCGATAGTTATTCGTTTGCCATTGTTCAAAGTGGTCAAAACTCGGTAACGGTACACGATTGAAAAAATGGTAAATAGTGCAATACTAGTTAATGATCAAATAATAAATAAATAATAATGATAAATGCCTTAGACCAGGCGTAAGGGCAGCTACATGTAAGAACAGCTTTAATATGATCATCTTTTAGAAGATTAAGTGTAATGACATGCTGTGAACTGGATTGAGCCGTCACTGTATTAAAAAATAAATTGGGCAAGAGAACAATCCACTAATATAAACACTTAGTATCGTGATAATTAAGTGGTTAATTATAAGGAAGAAGATTTTTTAAACAAGGGGCATGAAAAATTTCCTGCCCCAAGATCTAATCTGGGCTGTCTTGTGATCGGACAGCCCAGATTAGCTAAAAAAATTTATCCTCCCCCTCTTTTGGGGCTGGCGGAGGCGGAGATGGGGGGCGAGCTGGGAGGGGAGGGGACGGGCAGGCGGCGGCGGAGCCAGGGCAGGGGAGGGAGGGCGGGGGCGGCGGAGCCAGGGCCAGGGCAGGCTTGGAGGAAGGGCTGGGCGGGGGAGGGAGGGCGGTGGCGACGGAGCCGGGGCCGGGGCAGGGGGAGGGAAAGGGGGCGAGAGTGGGGCGGGCGGAGCGGCTAGGTGCGAGGTGGGGAGGGCGAGGGGAGGGGGCCGTCGCCAGGGGGCGAGTGGGGGGCAGAGGAGGTGGGCGCGGGGGCGAGGCGGGGGCAGGTGGAGGGGGTGGGGGAGGCGGGCGGAGGGGGTGGGTGGGCTGAGGGGGCGAGGCGGGGGAGGGCTGAGCCGGCCACGGCCATGGCCCGATCGAAAGCGAGGTGGCTCGATCTGGCCGCCGCTGGCCACATCCGGCTGCGGGCGGCCTTGTAGGGCTGCCCACCGGCGGGACATGGACGGCCGTGGCCAGATCGGGCCACCTCGCTCCAGATCCGGCCGTGGCCGGCTCCGCCCTCCCCCGCCTCACCCCCTCTGCCTGCCCGCGCCGCGCCCCCCCCCCCCCCCACTCACCCACTCGCGGCAGCTCCACTCGCCCCTTCCCCCTCCACACCCCCTCCTCGCACCCTGCCGCTCCATCCGCTCCCCTCTCGCCACCTCCCCCTCTGCCCCCTTCCCTCCTCCGCCCCAGCTCTCCCTCCCCTGTCCCAGCTCCGGCGGCCAGATCTGGCCGCGGCCGGCAAGTCCACTAGCGGCATGTTTTTTTCTTTTTTAAACCAATAGATCTGGGCTGTCCTTGTAATTGGACGGCCCAGATTAATCTGTGAAGCAGAGTAGCAATTCTTTAATTATAAATTGAGAAGAAAAAATAAATTATGTAAGCCAAAATATTATCTTATATAAACATGATCGTAGTTAAATATTAAACATCAGTGTAGTTTAAGTTACAAAATATAATATAATAAAATTAATGAACTAGGCCCTAAGAACCTACTCTTATGTCCATGCATGACATTGAAAAGTAATGAGAGAAGTCTAGTGGTCGAACTCCGCTTTGGCAAATCAACTTGTCCTTTCCTTATCTTTCTATACAAAGCTGCCCACCTGCGAACACAATATCCTGTTAGTGCTGAATCACCAAATTGTGTAATAACCATAAAGCCATACTATTCATTCGAACTCTTGATTTCACGAGCCTATGCTGAGTTCTCTTGCCTTTAGTAGTGGCCTCCCCATTTGGTAACCATTTGCTTACGTGTACATGTACGCCATGGGCCTTATCTATGGTTAACGATTTGCCGAGACGTACTTTCTCAGTATCACAAGTGCATAATGGGTCCACTGAAACAACTTTCAGAATGGGGGTAGTTCAATCATCATAATCTCATTTTCAAAGTTTGAGCCTTGTGTCGGGCTAAGCCAACTCCTTGACTTTTTCACACACATTACAGACAAGTTGAGTTTAAACCCAGGATAACCGAGAATCCTCTGAATATTACAATTTACAATCATTATATAGACCTGGATTATCTATCAAGAATGTAGGATGATGCGCCGCAATCTTAATTCAGGCATATAAATTAATTTCAGTATAAATATTTAATCTATATGAATGATTTAACCTTAGCAAAAGGAAGTATCTCAATATCATGTTAATATTAAAATCTACAAGCATGCCACGTGCATAAAAGTTCGTATTTATATATGTTATTTCTAATTATAATATAATAGTAATTTATTATTATTTAATTTGTCAATACTGAATACCCAACTTTATGCATTATAATTCATATAAAAGTTTTAAATATCATATAATGATATTTAGCTACAATCAGCTAAATAAATTGGGTATTTAACAAAATAATTTGTTGAAAATATAAGAATCCACAATAATTGCATAATATCTACTTTAATTAACTATAATCTTGAACATCCCAAAAACACTACTAATCTAAACAACGTAAATTGTGTCCAAAATACATCATATACATATAGCTAAACCATGTGAGCATCCAACTTATCATATGCAGATGTTTCCATTCAAGCAATGAGAGCTACTACTATTGTATGCATATATGAAGAAGGAATTAATTAGGAGAAGTGATATAATACCAAGCAAGAAGGTCACTAACAAGCAGCTATACCTCCACTATGAGTTGGTTCAATAAGGAATTTTTTTAAAAACAAATTTAATTAAACCATAGACTTTTACAATCTGCCCCAACAAAAAAATTTACGTCGCCGTAAATTAGTAAGAAAAATTTTAGCCTTTACAGAGGGAACATTTGCCATGGTGATGTTGGAGGAAGAGAGGTGGGTGCCGGCCTATGACGACGTGATTGTAGCTTGTTTTTTCAACTGTGGGCGGGCTACAATAGAATGAGAGATACCAAAGACTGCTGCTTCTGGGGTATATAGGCTTAGACACTTTGTTGCAGCCAAGAAGTCGGTAAATTACACATCCAAGGTCTTCACAGAAGCATCAAGTGTATGAAAAATTATGCTCATCAACTTTGTACAACAAAAAAGATTGTCTGATCTGGAAGTTTTGACATTGTTGCAGAGTATGTACGTTTGATCATTGCCTTAAATCGAGCAACATGACTCATGTCGTATGGGAAAGAATAAAAGTTCTCATGGTTACTTGGACCATGGGAGTTGTTCTTTACACTTGCACTTTTGGCTCTTGTGTGTAGCTCTGTAGTATTTTTTCTGTTTATGCAAGAGGATCATCCACCGTTTTTTGCCACCTTAACCTCATTGCGCTTTTAAATAATTCAACGTGTATGTATTATCAGTTGATACTATCAGCTAGCACAACGATTTAGTATAACTGTCAATCGATCTAGACTATGGCCGCAAGTAGTCAACCGGTTTACTATTTCACCGACGGTTTCAATGTAAATCGAAATAAAATAATGTAGTATTTTTTTACCCTTTAAAAAAGGGTAAAATAAAGTGGTAAAATAACCACATTGATTTTATTTTGAAATGGTCGTGATAGAAGCCTTTGTCGCTATTGTTTTACTGATTTATTGTTTTATTTATTTTTCAAAATAAAAATAAAAGTATATTAATTACTATGAATAAAAAGCAATACTATGAATATATTTAATTACAATTTATATTATTATATTATTTTAAAAGTTTGATTAACATAAATATATTATCTAAATGAAACCAATATAATTTTGACAACATTTTTATATGTTAAGTTAAAAATTTACTAATAGTTATCCATTTAATGCCAATCAAAATTGTCAAAATTCGATAATGGTAGATGGTTAGAAAAACGGTAAAGGTACAATAACAGTTAATAGTCGAGAAATTAATAAATTATAATGATAAATGCCACTTGCACTAGTATTTACCATGGACAAACTAGCTTGTAGAGGAAAGTTATATACCACTAAAACCTTAAAACAGCTGGTTGATTGGCAATTTGATCTCTTGCAACTCTCAGCCACTTGTAACATTTGCTTTAATTTGATCATCTTTTAGCAGATTATGACAAGTCAGTGCGCAAGCACTGTTGTAGACTGGGCAAGCACTGTTGGTTACAGGTGCAAAGGACATATATTTGAAGCGTTGGAGTCAATTATTGGATCTTCGTCTTCTATGTGAAAAAGGAAGTTAGTCTTGGTGACGACAAAAAGCAGAGCATTTGCAAGGTAGAAAACAAAGAATATAGAACGGCATAGAGATGCAGCTTGACTTGCCGAGATGGTTTTGATCTCAAACGGGATGCCCATAATAATGAAGAATATGACAAGTGCTTTAGGATCTTATACATCCTAGGTCTCCCCGTTCCATCCGTCTGGCCCAAGGAAACCTTTACACACCTCCGTTACTTTTGGGAAAGATATAAGAGGGGATGCTGGAGAAGACACTACGGGGGTAAATTCAATTTATTATTATTTTCTTGAATGATCCAGTATTATCTCTCTCAATTTGCAATTTAATACACAAATCAACCTATTTGGTTAGAAACACTTGATTTGTTACGTATAAAAATAGTCATAAGTTAAGTAGTGATACTAAGTACCAGTGAATTATAAGTTGGTCCAAGGAAAAAGCTTTATCAGGTAAGATAAAGAAAAGACAAGTAAAGTCCAGTAAAAATTTGTAACATTGATAAATATTTTTAGTGAAGAATACAGTAGTTGCATTATGACAATACATCTTCAATGGCCTTGCGATAGACTCAACAACTCGAAGCCTAAACATGAAACTATTCAACTAAATAGACTGTGAAAATACGCAACGAATTCGGCTTTTATAGTAGATGTGACAACTAAAGTCTATTTTACACTTCTCCATGATGTGGATTTACGAGAATCAGTGCAACCGACATAATCCAAATCCGAGCATCAAATGACCTCCAAATTAGAATATCTCTTATATGTAAGTATGTAATCTTTGGTTCTTTAAAGGTACCTCGTTACTTTCTTTACAGCTCTCCAATGATTAATGTCATGATTATTTTAATATCTCCCCAACATTCTAATAGCAAATGCAATGTATGGTCTTGTACAGACTTACACATACATAAGGCTTCTAACAGCTAAAAAATATGAAATATTTTTCATTTGTTCCCTCTTAAGATCATTTTTGGAACATTGACCCAACTTAAAATTGTCTCCTTTCACTATAGGAGCTACTGAAGATGTATAATTACTCATTTGAAATCTTTTGAGAACCTTATTGATACAGACCTTCTAAGATAAGCCCAAAACACTTTGAGATCTATCTCTATGAATCTTAATGCAAAGACATAAGACTCTTCACTTATATCCTTCATATCAAAATATTCAGAAAAAACTTTTTCAATTCATGTAATATTCTCATATCATTACTTACAAGTAATATATCTTCGACATATAAGATAAAATAAGTAATCTTACTCCCACTAACCTTATGGTATATACATTGATCCTTAATGTTCTCAACAAAACAAAATGAAGAGATTACATTATGTAATTTAAGATATCACTAACGGAAGGCTTGCTTGAGTCCATATATTGATTTCTTAAGCTTACAATCAAGATTTTCACCATAAATTGAAGAAAACCTCTTAAGTTATTTCATATAAACCAATTCCTCTATATATCAATTGAGGAAATCTGTTTTCACATCCATCTGATATAATTCAAAATTAAAATTCGCTACTAATGCCATGATGATACGGAATGAATCTTTCTTTAAAACGGGAGAAAAAATCTTTTGATAATCAATTCCTTCTTTTTGTATGAATTATTTAGCCACAAGTCTTGTCTTGTATTATTCAATGATGTCTAATAAATCTTTCTTGATTTTAAAGATCAATTTACAACAAATAGCCTTTACCCCGTTAGGCAACTTGAAAAGATCCTAGACTTGGTTTGCCATCATAGAATCCATCTCATCTTTCATGATTTTATACCATAATTTTGAATTATTACTATCCATCATTTGTGAAAATGTATCCGGGCTATTTTCTTCTCTAATATTATAGTCAGTTTCTTATAAGTAAATAACAAAATCACTAGATATTGGTGGTTTTCTCACTCTATTTGATATCCTTAATGGTTCCTCAATGGTCTTTTGTGGAGGTGGTTGATCAACCAGTTGTATAACAATTTCAAGTTGTTGATTTTTTTCATGAGCAACTTGTTTTACTATTACATCTCCAGCTTGACGTGATTCTTCATTATTACTTGTTCAGTATTCACCCAATTAGGATGTATGTCACTGACAATAAGTAGTCTATTTTCTAATTTAAGAGTACTTTTAGTATGATCATCATCAAAAACTAAATTTTGATGTTGATCACTCCCACTAATCGCATCATTTTAAAAAAATTACATTTCTTGATACCACAAATCTAGTGACATTTGATGGATTACAAAACCTATAACTTTTGGACTTTTTGGCATTACCAATGAAATACCCACAAATAGTCCTTAGGTCCAGCTTCATCTCTTGAGGGTTATAAATCGTAAATTCGTAGGACAGCCCCAAACACACGTATATTTCAAATTCGGTTTCCAAACTTTTAATAACTAAAATAATGTCTAAAAAATAGCCTTAGTAGGAACCATGTCCAACAGAGTCCTATTTCTTTGTTCTGCTATACCATTTTAATCTGGTGAGACATACATAGTATATTCTACAATAATACTACGTTCTTGAAGAAATTTTATAAATGACCAATTACTTGTCCACCATCAGTGTACCTGCCATAAAATTGTTCACCTTATTAGAGCTTAAGATTTTAATTTGCTTGCCGCATTGTTTCTCTACTTTTGCTTTAAAAATTTTAAAAGCATCCAATGCTTTGTGTAATGACCCGACCATTTGTCACAACATTGTGGGCCTAGCTGGCCAGGTGTTACTCACAATTAAGCAAATATATCTAACATTTTTTTTAACAAAAACATATATAAAGATCCCACAGTCTTAGACCATTTCCTAGTAGGCACACTTATTTCTCAAATAAATAAAAAAGGAGTCCTCATATTTATTTTACTCCATGCCCTGGTTGTCAATCACCTACTTTCGTATCTGCACACCTGCGGAGGCAATTCTGCGTTAGTGATTACAACACTAAGTAGTATAATATATAAAACAAATCAAGTACATTCCACTATTTCCTTATGTTTATTTTAATATGCGGTGGAGCGATTCCGCTATACTCCAAAACAATGCGGAGAAGGTATCCGCTGTGATCCGCACACCCTGGCCGTAGCCCTTTTGTGGGGAGGCTACCACTACCATCTCCAGTGCCAGTGCCTCGCACACCCCGGCCGTAGCCTTTTTGTGGTGAAGCTATCACTGTACTCGGGTGATTGCTACGCCCCGTTTGTGGGGAAGCTCTCACTACCAATTCTAGTGCCAGTGCCTCGCACACCTCGGCCGTAGCCTTTTTAAGGGAGGCTATCACTGCACTCAGGTGAATGTTACGCCCCGTTTGTGGGGAAGCTCTCACTGCCAACTCTAGTGCCAATGCCTCACACACCCCGGCTGTAGCCTTTTTATGGGGAGGCTATCACTGCACTCAGGTGAATGCTACACCCCGTTTGTGGGAAAGCTCTCACTGCCAACTCTAGTGCCAGTGCCTCACACACCCCGGCCGTAGCCTTTTTATGGGGAGGCTATCACTGCACTCCAGTGCGATGGAGGAATCGCTGTGCCTTGCTCACCCCGGCCGTAGCCTTTTTATGGGGCGGCTATCACTACTCCAAAACAATGTCGATGCATCACACAATTTACGCACATAATACGACCCCGTGTCGGACTGAGTCAATTCTTTGTCCCTGGTTGCACTCGGTGCATGGTGGTCGAATCTGGGTTCAGGCCGACCTAGGCTATCAACAAGGAAAGTACGATGTTCTACCTATTATACGTACCTGACTTGTGATTTCGTCTGACTGTGACCCGTGAACCCTAATCTGAATGAGGGTATAAAATTATACATTAGTATAATTTTATTTTGCATGAACCTACATGCAACTTATATGACTAATATACTATCAATTTTAAATGATGTAATTTGTGAGATCCCTCAACTTAGTCCCACATCTAATACCTACTGGGAGAAGATCCTGTTTATAAGTGGGAATGGACTATAGATCTTTAACTTCTGGGGTACCCATTTTAAAGAAATGACTTAGCCCATTACGTTGCACTTTGGGCTAGGTCGTTACAAATGGTATCAGAGCCGATCTGGTTCCGTGTTAGATGGTGGGATGGACTAGGGACGTTGGCTAGGCTGCCGGTCACGGGCCAAAAAGGTTGTGGGCTGGGGCTAGCAACGGGCCAAGACTAGAAACTTTGGCTAGGCTGCCGGTCACGGGCCGAAAGGACGTGGGCTGGGGCTAGCAACGGGCCAAGAATAGGCATTTCGGGGACGAAATTTCCTAAGGTGGGTGGATTGTGAGATCCCTCAACTTAGTCCCACATTTAATACCTACTAGGAAGATCCTGTTTATATAAGTAGGAATGGACTATAGATCTTTAACTTCCGGGGTACCCATTTTAAAGAAATGACTTAGCCCATTACGTTGCACTTTGGGCTGGGTCGTTACATAATTAGTTCATGTTAGTCTTCATTCCTTATTAAATTTTCAGCAATTCTACTGATAATTAATTATTAATTATCCCCATCCAAATCCCCATTATCTAATTGATAATTTAATTATTAACATGTCCATTTTCAAAACAACTAAGCAATCGATAAGAACCCCATGTATAAGACGCTGGAGATCTAGCAACTTGGCAGGTCGTCTTTAACAAACCTTGCATGCAAAAATCCTAATGGAAACAAATAAGATGAGGGATGAAATACTCACACGAGTAATGGGGAGGTCGCCTAAG
Organism: Piper betle; assembly: GCA_033002965.1. NCBI lineage: Eukaryota > Viridiplantae > Streptophyta > Magnoliopsida > Piperales > Piperaceae > Piper > Piper betle. The sequence continues at coordinate 22,917 of JAURVB010010646.1, forward strand.
ACAGAGATGAGGGATGAAATACTCCCTTCTCCTGCATATATATACACTTCAACCATTCCCTCCATTAAATTCTCATACCCCATCGTCCATTGGTATTTCTTAGGTTCAACGAGCCCCCTTCATTAAATTCTCACACCCTATCATCCATTGGTAATTCCTAGGTTCAACGACCCCTTCATTAAATTCTCACACCCTATCATCCATTCATGAATAGGTATTTTCTAGGTGACCTTAAGGTCGAACCATGACCGGTCGACTTGATAACCAACCATATCGGTTCATCTATATTTATTTCATAATATTTAGGTTCGAGTCTTGTAATAAAAATCATGGTTTTCACACTTTGTGCGGATTATCAAGCATTTAGAGATATATGTATCGTGAATAGTCATCGATAATTGAGATGAAGTATATTTAACCATATAAATCCATATCAGGACAACATTGATCCGTATATATAATTTCTAATATCTAAGAACTTCTCCTAGCACCCTTCTTAGATATATTGGTTTGCTTTCTTTTAATGCAATGTACATAAAATATCAAAATCTATAAAATCAAGAGTTTCAAGAACTCAATCATTGATAAGTCTTTTGATTCTTTCGATTAAGATATATCATAATCTTCGGTGCCACAATATAGAGGTTTTTTCATTCATAACACAACGATTTATACCAGCAGTACCATGCATAGCAACTAGGTTATAAGACACATCATATTGTAAGTGGATTTAAAATAAACCTTGATTTATAGAACAATTTTCCACAATAACAGAGTTATATAATATATTAAAAGTATTTTGAGAAAAGTTAAATGAAAAACTCAAAGGTACAAGTCTTGAAATGGAAATTAAGTTTCTAGAAAAACTAAGAATAAAAAGTCTTTTCTTGATTAAGTACAAAGTCAAAATTTAAAAATACGTATACATGTTCCAATAGCTTCTACATGTGAACACATCTGGATGTCTAGAATAGATGCTCACTGTTCATCGGTTTCCTTTGATTTAGAAATCCTGCATGTTTCAAAACATAGATTGTCGAATTAGAATCAATACACCAAGTATTATGACAAACATCAACCTTGTTAGATTTATAACATACAAATGAGATGAGATTACCTTTCTTCTTAAGCCATGTCTTGCGTTTATGACGATCCTTCTATATATTCCTTCTTTTTGAAGAAATAGTTGGATTCTCTCTTGTCATTAAAATAAATGGGTTTTTTATCTTTCCCTTTATACGTCCAATTTACATGATTAATTTAAATCTCTTGAATTGGAGAGGGCATGCAAAAACATGGGCTCTTTGATTTCGGATATGACCAATTTAAGTATCAAATGTAAGACGAAATGAAGGCAAAACTGCAAGCTCATATATGGTCGAATGTCCGTTGGCTACTAGGAATAGTTGGTGGCCTTACTGCCTCTACCTTCCTCAGATGACTATTGTCCGAAATAAATGCAAACATATGATGGGTGGGCGATTGGAGGCATCCTTTCCCCTGGCTTGGCGGTGCTTACTTCCATAATCTAGGAAATCTCTAGTTTCATAAAACTAGAATTAGAGTGAAGAGCCCTATACTCGTCGTTCTAAAAGTGATCGTCGCCGCAGTCAGGAAGAGGCACCTCGCTTATGCCACAGATCCTAGCTTGATCAACGATCAAGAGAGGTATATACAATATAACATG
>JAURVB010010647.1:0-15594 GCA_033002965.1 Piper betle
TCAAATTTAGGCACAAAGGGCCTCACAACACCCTTGGGTTGGGCCAAAAATAGGATTAGGGTTTTGTTTTTGTTGCCCATGTCCCAGCATAGCACCCTTGCACCAGGCCCATTCTTGTTTCAATTTAGCCTTACCTCCTACATCATTAGCCCTTTCTTTCATAGTCTGCCTTTGCAGTAGCCAACGGCCATGTGACCAGCCAATGCCCTTGCATTGGCTGGTTTTTTCCCTTTTATATAACTCAGCCTTTCTCCACTTTTAATCCCATGCCTTTGGTTTCTTTGACCCTCCCTTGCCAACCAACCTCCTCTCCTTCCTTCCTTGATCTTCTCCTTGCCCTCCTAAGCCTCTCCATGTTTTCTAAGGGCCGGAGGTTGTAGGTCTTTTTTTGGGATGCCTAGAGACATCCCTTTGCTGTGTTGGAGGTAAGTCTCTCCCCTTGTGTGTTGTGTTCGGCTTGCTGATGCATGGTTGTGTGACTAGGTTTTTTTGATAATGTCCTCATGTATCTGTGTGTGTTATGAGAAGTTAGGACATAGTTTCATAATTTTTGCATGCTTAAATAAATAGTTATGTATTTTCGAGTATGCCATGGTCATCTGTTTGCACTATCTTGGTCGACCTGCTATAACTCTTTGTTTATGTTGTATTTTTTACATGCTACTACTTGCATCACGTTCATAATAGGTATGCGTACAATGTTGATGAAACATGTTTCTCTTTTTTTGGCCTGTATCTGCATGTATAGGAGTTATAACCAAAGAAAGGTGACTACTTTATTGCAGTAGCCTATTAGCCACTTTCCCCAATTTTGTTACTATGTGTAGGTATATTTTGTATGATTGTTGTGTTAGGTGTTGGCTATGTCTCACCATAATACCAAGATATAATGACCTCAATAAAGGCCTGAACAAAACCCCTAATTGTTGTCTATGTATACAATGTTTTTTGTATGCACAGTTGTATTCTATGTTCGTGATCTAGTTGAGCCCTAAAGATTTTTATCAAATATATAAAACTTGCATGATAATTGACTAATTTTTTTATTTCAACATGTAAAATTTGGGTGTATGTAAAATTCATTTAGGTGGTTAATTAGCCTAGAATTTGGGAGTGCACAAGAATGAATGGTGAAACGTTAAATTCTTAGCTCGAGTTGCAAAATTTTTTGAGCCTAGTGTAAGGGTAAAATTTTCCGAAAGTTCTTAGGTTGTGTCCCAACAAAATCCCTGTAAAATTTCAATGCCTATGGTTTGACAGATAATTCGGTAGGAATTTCCCTAGCCACGTAGATTCCACAAGCTCTAGAAATGCCTTGCCCATGCTTTTCATTCTCGTGCCCACTCATGCCCACTAACAGTCTTTGGACCTGATCTTTTAGTGGGATAACTCCCACAGTGTTGGTAAACCCTACCCTTGTTCTCAGGTTGTTTGGAGTCTCAAGCCATGAACGAGACATAGGAAAATCAGTGTGCAACCCTGATATGTTGATTCCCAGCACCATAGCCCAACCTTAGTGTATCTTGTTTACCATAATGGCCCATGGGCCAGCACTTGGTGTTTGTTATACCAAACCCTTAGAGTGTCCAGGCCCACTAGGCCTAAATTTCAGCCCATTTGGTTACTATTGAGCCAATCTAAAAAATCATCCAATTAAGCTTATTGGGCAAAACCCTAAGTATGAGACTTTTCACTAAGTGTTCTTTAACACTAAATCTTAATTGAAGGTTACCTAATGAGTTTTAACACATTACTAAGAAAGATATTTAAGTTAAGTAAGTTTTTTGAGTCACTCATGTGTGGAGGTGTTGCATCATTTTGCTTGCTGATGCGATCTGGCGGTGCAGGTTTGATCTCTTTCCTAGGATATGTGGAGTAAGCTCGCCAAGTTATGATGAGGAGCTCGGACTCATCCAGGCTCGTAGGACTCTTCTATTCATCTCTTCTTGGTACGATGATTGAGCTTTTCATTGAGTTAGACATAGTATGGTGTTGACGGTGTTTAATCGGATCCCTTCAATGCAGGCAATTTAACCAAGTTTTTTCCATAGTTGAATAAAACTTCAATGGTAAGATCCCTTTGTGGTTTTCAAACTGAAAGATCTAGAAAGCATCTAATATAAGCCCCTACCTATGCCTATTATATAAGTATACAAGTTTTACGATTTTCACGAATATGAGAGTGAGCGGTATGGATATGTATGAATTGCATTGGTACTCCTATACACCTTAAAGTAGTGCAATGTAAGTAGGGTTCTACAAATACAACTTGTTTTTAAAAAATCATGACACTATCATTGTTCTGTGCCAGCTAACTACTGTGGCAAGCAGTATATGAAGGATGTTAGGGTGTAAGAGTAAGTATGTATATAAGTATGAAGCTGTTGATTCGATTTGGCATATTTTATGATATTCGGTCAAGTCGGCCTAAGCTTACTGCATTGTATAGTATTCTAGATGTTTCATGATTTTTTATGAGTATTAAGATACTCATTTGCCAGTATTGCTTTATCAATAGTTATTTTTGGACCGGTAATCAAAATTGTTTGATTATTGACAATTTTCCTATATCTAATTAGATGTGTATCCCTATTAGTGTCTGACAGAAGTGTACGAATCGAGAGGCTCATGATGGGGGATGGTACCATGTGTTTGTATTGTCTTGAGCAATGTATTAGATCTATGTATTTGGGTTGTTTGACTTATGTAATTCGGGATTATGGGGCTTATGTATTTTGAAAACTACGGGTTATGTGATGTATGTATTGTGGGAGGGTGCCCTAAAGACTATCTTAGTGTAATTGATATGTTACATGTGGTTTGTGATTTATTACTTTATTATCATTATTGTCGTGTGGAATATTACCTTTGGGGCATTCTAGCAATCATCTTCTTGGAGTGTAAGCCTCAAAGTCTTGGAACATGACGAGGAGTAATTAAGATACGTAAAATATATTTGGATGCTTTTGTGTGTGTGATATAGGAGTGTGGATCAGAGGAGCTTACAGTTTATGTTGCTTAAAGGATCCACGTGAAGTACAAGTGTTATAGTATGATGCCCTATCATGCGATGATGCCTCTGTGTATTTTATTTATGTCTGTGGGGTATGTGGAATAGGTAGTCACGACCGAGTGTTTACTTTACTATACGATCAACATCATCAAAGAATAAGATACATAACTCAGGTCAAAACTAAGTACAAGAACCGAATCACGCATCCCCATTATGGAAAGCTTAACCTCTTAGCTACATTGGGGACTTTGCCTTTGTGGTTCTTGAAGTGATTATTGTATCTATAAATTTCACCCTCTTAGTTGAAGGGGGTGTGCTGCCTCTCTTATGGCTTGAAGTGCTCATATTATGAGCCTTAAGTGTAAGAGCCTTACCATGGTAGGATGAACAACATGCATTATGCATGTAAGCCCTAGAAAGTTACCATCTTAAGCCTCCTTAATGGTAAAGATCCACTTCCATAAAGTTTGTATGCTGGTTGTCATTAATGAATAGCTTTTCGAATTATAACATCAATATTTGATCTATTCTTCGGGCTGAATTAGGGTTTTACATTAATAATCAAAACATGTATTTAGCACCATACTTACATCAAACAACAATTAATTGATTATGAGTAAGACATACAAACAACTCGGAAATGATATAACTCAAGAAAACTAAGTTCTTACACATTTGAGTTTGAAAATTCATACCTACTGGGATACATAGTAAAAATAATCAAATTTGACGAGAACAAACTAGACATTTGGAGGTTTTCAATGCAAAAAGAATCACTGAAATTGGAGTTCTTTAGTCTAAACTATAACCAATTGAATATGGGCTATTAATCAGGGTTTTAAAATAGGAAAGTTTCTTATTAGCCACCTTCTTCTCCTATTCACTTTCTAATCCAAGTTTTGTGAATTAGTTCAAGGGCCAAACATTGTCTAAACTTCATGAAATTTTAACCATAGCCCTCCAAAATCTTAATTGGCATTCCTCTAGAAGGATTTTTAATATAGATGTGAGATCCCTCAACTTAGTCCCACATCTAATACCTACTGGGAGAAGATCCTATTTATAAGTGGGAATGGACTATAGATCTTTAACTTCTGGGGTACCCATTTTAAAGAAATGACTTAGCCCATTACGTTGCACTTTGGGCTGGGTCGTTACAAATGGTATCAGAGCCGACCTGGTTCCGTGTTAGATGGTGGGATGGACTAGGGACGTTGGCTAGGCTGCCGGTCACGGGCCAAAAAGGTCATGGGCTGGGGTTAGCAACGGGCCAAGACTAGGAAATGTTGGCTAGGTTGCCGGTCACGGGCCAGAAAGGATGTGAGTTGGGGCTAGCAACGGGCCAAGAATAGGCATTTCGGGGACGAAATTTCCTAAGGTGGGTGGATTGTGAGATACCTCAACTTAGTCCCACATCTAATACCTACTGGGAGAAGATCCTGTTTATAAGTGGGAATGGACTATAGATCTTTAACTTCCGGGGTACCCATTTTAAAGAAATGACTTAGCCCATTACTTTGCACTTGGGGTTGGGTCGTTACAATAGAGGTATAGATTTTAAGTTGTCATTAAAGCTCTCGACAATGGTGAAACCTTTCCTAATTTAACTAGGTTTTTTCCAAGAAACTGCTCAACGTGTTCAGAGCGTGATGAAACTTTCTTCACATCTTATTCAAAATCAAGAGTTAAAATGTTTCTTCTCAAACAAAGCTAAGTTATATTGTTTTTACTCAACTTATTTTTTTATGCCTCAAACAATACAAAAATTCAGTTTTTACATTGATTAACCTTAACCACCTCCATCATAATTAAGTTCATAGCCACAATTATGATGTACATGTATTAAATAATCAAATAACCATTGATCCACTATGAAAACACTTTCACATATAAATCAAATAAAACACAACATAGATGTGTACACGATACATAAATTAACTATGTTAAAGTTGAATCACTAACCTCTTCTTCAGTTACTTTTGGTTGTGGATGCCTTAAGAACCTTCCAACCACCAAAAAGGATGAAGGAGCAACTCTAAAACAAGAGGAGATGAGGAGGAAGACGTGCACAAGGGAAAGAAGCCGGCTCCTTAGGTTTTTAGAAAAAGAAAAGAGCCAATACCCTCAATAAGTCTTTATATACTCATTCCCTAACTTCTCCTTTAATTACCCTTCAAGCCTCTTACTAATCTTAGAGAACCCCCTATCTAAACCATAAAGGGCCTCATCAGGTTAGATTGTTTAGGCATGTTCAACTCAATCCAACTAATTCGACCCTTATCGGCTAATCGGGTAATCTTTTTCAACTTGGTTCTACTTAATCAACCTTCTAGAGTAATATAATTGTACAACTAACATTGAAACAAACAGTCCAACATAAAAAACAACTTCTTTATTGGAGTGGGTCACTTTTGGTTGTGTCCACTTATCCATCTAGACGATTTTCTTGACCGTTTAACATCTAGTCAACTATATCTTGACTGATTGCCCCCTTTCCAATTCTTTTACCTTAGAGTTTGATCTTCCATCTCATAGTAAGTATAATCAACCAATTTCTTGAATTAATCTATGTATCACATACCATATATGTTTCATATATAAAGAAAAATTTTATCCAAGTAAAAAATATTAACTATATCCATTTGATTAGTTTAAAAAATAAATATAAATAATTAAAATTATTAGATGTTACATACGCAAGTGAAGACCTACCTTTCTATGTGACATAGAAGGGATAGGAGAGGGAAATAGGAGTTCCGAACATCTATAAAAATTCTTGTGTCTTGTGTGTCAATTTTTCCATCATTCTCTTGTTTATCTAATTGCTCACTCTATTTTGACTTATCACAAAGGTGACTAATTGTGGGAGACACCTAATGAAGATTACATATCAAACAAACTAGATCCCTACAAAACACTAGCACCCCTAAGTAGATTGATGATGAACAAATTTTAGCGGAAGTCTTAAACAACCAAAGCAATAAGGGAATGGACATTAAGCACATCAAGTTTTGATTGATTCAAAAGTTGCAAGTGTTGGTGAACAAGTTGACCATACAAGTGATTGAATCAATTGCAACTTGTGATAAAAAATCTCTCGTGAACAAATAAACCAATCAAGCCTGAATCAATTATAACTCAAGCTTTGGTGAACAAATCAAACCATGTAAGAGTTTTAATTGATTCGAAACTTGTTTACTCAATACTCTCTAGTGATCAAGGCAAGCACAAGAGTATTGAGTGGGATAAGCACAAGTAAAATAAGCAATAAAGTAAACAAGAGAAGAGATAGAGAAAATGATAAACATGACACAATAATTTTTATAGAATTTGGAACTCCCACTTCTCTATCTTATCACTGTTGGGTCTTATAGAAAAATAGATCTTCACTTGCTTCTCTATAGCACAACTTGCAAACATTACAAGCTAATAAACCTTATTTCACAAGCTCTATCTACGAGCCAAATAAATGTAACGACCCAGCCTAGAGTGCAACATAATGAGCCTAAGTCATTTCTTTAAAAGTGGTTAACCAAGTTAAAGATCTTTAGTCTATTCCCACTTATAAACATGATCTTTGCCTTAGTAGGTATTAGATGTGAGACTAAGTTGAGGGACATCACAATCCACCCATCTTAGGAAATTTTGTCTCTGAAATTCCTACACACAGTCTCCGTTGCTAACCTCAGTACACGTCCTTCTTTGGCTTGTGACTAATAGCCTTAGCCAACATCCGTACTCTAGCCCACCATCTAACACAAAACCAGGTTGCTCTGATATCATTTATAACGACTCAGCCCAAAGTGCAATATAATTGGCTAAGTTATTTCTTTAAAAGTGATTAACCAAGTTAAAGATCTATAGTCCATTCCCACTTATAAACAGGATATGTGCCCAGTAGGTATTGGATGTAGGACTAAATTGAGGGATCTTATAATCCATCCACCTTAAGAAATTTCGTCCCTGAAATTCCTACACTTAGCCTCCATTGCTAGCCTAAGCACATGTCTTTTGGCCCGTGACTGGTAGCCTTAGCCAACATCTGTAGCCTAGCCCACCATATAACACGGAACTAGGTTTCTCTGATATCATTTGTAACGACTCATCCCAAAGTGCAACGTAATGGGCTAAGTCATTTCTTTAAAAATGCTTAACCAAGTCAAAGATCTATAATTCATTCCCACTTATATATAGAATCTTTGCCCTAGTAGTTATTAGATGTGGGACTACATTAAGAGATCTCACAAGAAACATGCTCACACCCATAACACTCTAAAAGTTTACAACCATAGATGCAAAGCCCACTCCTCTTCTAAATCCCAAATGCCAAAGATATACTTCTTCACAAACTCTATCCATGAACCAAGAAGCTTCCTCCTCCTCTAGCTCTCCTTAGAACCAAAAACCTACGATGTTGTTGTAAAATTGGTGCCCTTTGACTTAGGATTTTATTTGTTGTTCGGTTTGGTTTGGCCTTTAGTTTGATTCAATTTACCTTTTGGTTCGATTTGGTTTGGTTTGGCTTTTGACTTTCGGTTCTAGGGAGAACTGGTGTTGCTCGTGCCTTGGTTTAGAAGGCTTTGGCTGATGTGGGTGCCTGTTGTTGTGATTTTGTTTGACATACGTTGTGCTTTAGAAATAGCTAAGAGGGGCCGTTTACACGTTACACGGTCATATTTGGAGGGGGGAGGGGGGTATTTTAGTCATACATTTAGTCTCAAGATGTTATCAAATATTTAAGTTGATATGACTTTTGACTTGCCATCACACCATTTCTTGATAGTCAAGAAATATTTATGTCATGAGTTATGTCAGAAATACTTTATGTATTGACTTCATATTTATTTAAATATTTCTTTAATGTTGTACCATTACGTAAGTATAATTTAATTAGAGCTATAAAGATGTTATGAGTTATATCACACTAATAGACCACACTATAAGGTGAGTTGTGCCTATTAATTGTACATGCATTCATGTACACCTCTTCAATTCCCTATACCAAGATTGACTATCTTTTTATTTCCTTTTCTTCTCATTTTTCTATGAAAAACTTTTATATGTATAAACACATCTTTCTACCTGAATTCTAAATCGTATTACTATCATCCTTTTACATTTTGTTTAATTTTTCCAACAATGTTGTCTGTCGGAGTTTGCCAGAAATTGCCATCAAAGTTGGTTGCATGTCGAAGTATCCATACGTCAATTATACTTTCAAGCACATAATTTCGTCGTCGAATCTATGGTGAGCCATTATTCTTTTGAGTATGTTGTTATTTAATCCTCTTTTTTTCTGACATTTGATGAAAGTCTTTAACTTTTGACTAAATCTGAAACATTGATCTTGTATACGTATAGTTTGGTTAAATCTTCTATTTTGGTAACTCTTGTACTATTATTTTGTTATTGTTCTTTTTCATTTATTCTTGTCATATTTTTATTCATCTATTGTAATCTACAAATATATATATATATATTAGTTGATTTATATTAATCTTATCTCGTTTGATCATGCATTCTCATACATGCATCATATAGATTGTGTTAGATGTTAAGTTGGGTTCGTTTATAAATCATGTTGTTTGAGCTCGTCGGTAGATTACTTGGAGCTTGGAGACTAAGTCCGTTCAGGACTCATTTCTTATTTTATGCTTAATTGATTGGTGAGTTGTTTTATATCATAGGACAAGTTAAGTGGTGGTTTTATCGTAACCTACTTAATTTGAGTCGTTTAGATGGGTGTTTAATAACCTTAGAGGACAAGATCCTGAGATATTTTCGAAACCAAAAGAAGGCTTATTATTATTATTATTCCCCACCTAAGCCTACTATTATTATATTATGTTTTCCCGACTTTGAGAGTGGGGGATTGTTGGAGATTGTTTTTGTAAGTCCCACATCGAAGGGTAAGTCCCATGGCACAACCTGTTCAGGAACCCAATTGTTTTATTGTATATGGGATCGACGCAGTGCTCTACTTTCTCTTCTTGCTGCATCATTTCCCCCTACTTCTACGAACTTTTCACACCCAAAGAGGCATAGGGTTACAGGTATTATATTCTATGGCGTATATCATGATTGCGGTGCACTTGGCTTGCCTTAAGAGCTTAGAGGAGAGGAACATGATGGAATTGGAGAGAATAGAAGAAAGGGTGTTGCCCAATCAGTTGTGGGTCACACTCCGGTGTAATATCCTTTGGGTACTGAGTTTGTATTCCAATCTGATATTATAGTTATTTTATTTTGCGGACCAATAACTTGTTGTTTAACTTATTATTGATATTTTTTTTCTTTTAAATATTTATATAGGTGGTGTGCCTAAAGTGTCACTAGCGAATATAGGGGTATACTAAAGTCTTCATACATGCATATACTCCCATCGCATTGTTGTCGTATTGTTTTATGCTGCTTTTTCATATTATTTTGATCATCAAACATCTTTACTTCTAGCTTAGTATACTGATTTAATAACTCCATGTTTTGGGAACTTATATTTCTAATAATTTATACTATTTTGAATAATGTTTATATTTCCTTTGTTTTTTCTTATTTTTGTTGTGGATAGTGGTTGTTTTCCATCCAAGATGCCAAGTATGTTTAGATCTTAAGGGTTTTGTAAGTGTCATCCTCGATGAAATTAAGTTAAGAGATAACAATAATAAATAATAAAACATTTCAGTTTGGTTTAAGGATGAACTGGGCTTGAGATATTACAGTCATAAGCTCTTTCCTAGAGCTAAGGGGCAATGCACCTCCACACGTTAGTGACAAGTAAGCAAGCATCCTTCAAACCTACACCAAAGCCTAGATGCTACACTCACACTTCCAGTACCTTGAAAGTTTATATAGAAGCTCAACACGAGCAATAACTTTGTCAAATTGTCAGCACAGTTGTCTTAGGCTAAAACAACATTCTTATATATGAAAGTAAACACACAAAATGGTTTACAAGAAACATGATATCCCAATCAATATTCCATGCTTGTAACCTGTTCGAGCTACTGCAAAATATATTCTAAATGTCTTATTTATAGCCCAAGGATTTCTCTCCAAGAATATTACTCGTCAAGCCTTTTGATTTACCACATTATCCTTACCAATGGCTAGTTTTTCAAAGCTGAGGCTAGATTGGCTATCGATTGATCTACCAATCATTTGCCAATCATTCTCTAGACATCATTCGGTTGTCAAACTCCTACGGAGCGTCGGGATGCACTCAAGTTTGAACATTTGCCTCTTGCCGACCTATGATTGGTTGCCAATCGATCAATTGAAGTTATGCTGATCTTATCAGCATTCCCTTTAGTAGTCTTTATTGCTTGATCAATGGTTAATCGATTTGTTGATTGCGCGCCAAACAATTTGCCGTGGATTCTCCAAATATTGAGATGCAATAACTTTTTATAGAGATCTTTGATTTGAGTGATTCTTGAAGTATTAGAAAGCTCCTAATGCCTTTTATCACTTTTAGCAAGTTCTAAAACCAAACTCAATTTAGGTTAAAAATTAAACCCTTTGGAAGTGAGGAGTTTGCACAAACTCCAACTTTAACCAAGGCATTACACTTCTATGTATCAATGAGTGACTTTGAGAGTTCTTGTGATAATCATTAAAACTTTGACTCAACATATTCCACTCAATACTCTTGTAGTTGACTTGATTGCTAAAGAGTAATGAGTAAGAAAATTTTAGATCAATTGAAACTCTTACACGGTTTATCTTGTTCGTCAAAGCTTGAGTCTTTAATTAATTCAGGTTTAATTGCTCTTCACTTGTTCACTTAGGGACTTGTTGTGCATGTTATAATCGATTCAAACATTTGTGACTTTGAATCTATTAAAATTTGATATGCTTATTGTTCATTCCCTTATTGCTTTAATTGTTTATAACTTCTTTTATTAATTGCCTATCATTAATTTACTTAAAATTGTTAGTACTTGTGGGGATCAAATTTATTTGATTGGTAATCTTGATTCTCTCTCTCTCTACATCTCCTTTAGTTGGTGTCACAGCAAAACAAGTCAAGAACTACTTTTCAAAAGGTTTTAGAAGGGATAGGAGAAAACAGTAGGAGTTTTGAACTTCTATAAAAATCTCTTATATCTTATGCATAGCTATTCCTTGTCTTGTTTATTTTCTTATTTACTTGCTTTACTAAATTCTATTGTCCTTGATCAGTTAAGAGTATTAAGTAAGCAAATTTTAAACCAATTAAAAGCTCTTTTATGATTTGACTTGTTTGCTTAAGTTTAAATCTTTAATGGATTTGGGCTTGTTTTAGTATTATTTATGCTCTATATGTTTACTAGTTACACACTAATGTCTATCTTAATTGTTTATAGGAAGTTCTAAGTTATTCTTGGATTCTGATTAGTTACACACACTGTCACTCAACCACTGACACAACCGACAAACCCCTCACATATATGAAATACTTGTGTTTGATTCATAAGTAATCAGTCAATCAGTCATTTTCAATTATTTATTTTTAGAATCAAACATAACCAATTCCATATTTAATATAAACAAACAAAACAACTGTGTTCAATAGAATCAAACAAAATCAAAGCTATACTGAATAGAGCATAAATAAATAAATAAATTCTACACAATAAAATTAAACAAATTTAATATAAAATTTCTCATGACCTAAATTAGGATTTGGATTGGGTCCGCTGAGTCATGGGCAGCCCACAAAATAAATTGCAAATAATAAAGGAAAGTAATAAGTGGGATAATTACCTTATGCCTTGTTCTATGACTCCCTCTAAAAGCGGTAGAACGTAAAAGAAAAGTAAAGGGCTCCACGGTTGTTGACAATTTTCATAACAAAATAAATGTCACAAGTAAATAAATATTTTTATATAAATATTTAATAGACATGAACAGTTGCGGATATGATAGGCCATATCCATGTCCATCAAACCTACGAAGGGGGAACATATTTTAAAATCCATTGCACACGTATAGCTATAAAACTGAACTTTTATTAGTTAAACGGTGCGGCACGACTTGGTACAGCGTAACCGTGTCCGTGGTCAGCCCTACTCTCCAACCCCAAAATTAAACGCTCAGATTAATCAAACCTCCACCAAACACCAAAATTTGTTGTCAATATATTGTGGGCCGCCCCTTGTCCAAGCCCCAATCAAAATCATAATTTTGACATTAAAAATTTTATTTTAAAGGAATTGATTAGTTTGACTATTAAATATAAAGTTAATCGATTAGAGAAATTATTGAAATTATAATCTGGAAGATAGAATATTCTTAGCACTAAACAATTTAAGTTGATTTAAGAATAAAATCGTATTAATCAGAAATACCTGATCATCCTTGATTATCAGTTGATTAATTGACCTATAGTACATAAATAAAAACCTTGACTGTATAACAAAATTATCAAATTGGAATCAAAGCGAATTCATGTTCTAGGATTTGGGGAAACTTAGACTCTACTTGTGTTTAAATACTCGATCTGCTAGAATAAACCAATCCTATCCGCCGGGAAAAGGCATGAATCTTTGATTTTCCTTTGTATGCTAAATATTTATTCTTTCTACAAAGCTCATCCCCTTAACCAAGACACCATGCATGGCTAGCGAGCTCTACCCACGATAACAAGAAGTGAACAATAAACATGCTGCAAACTTTGCAAAAATAAAACAAATTGACGAAGACAAATAGGATCTTTTATAAATACATTGATAGAACAGGACACCCACCCAGCAACAAAACTTAAAGTAGAACAAGGAAACAGAAGCAAGAACAGAACAATAAATAAGCCGCAAAAACCAAATACGCTAATAGGCATAAAGAAGAATAGCTGGCATAAGACAGCAAAATACTAATAAAAACGCTTCTACCGAAAGTTAGCCAGGAGCTGTAATCCTTTAGACTCGCATGTTCCACTTACATGGTACATCAAGCAAATTTTCTGCCAAATTTCATTGCTCAAAATGCTCAATTCCATTGAGAAAATTAAATATAGCATCAGAAATTAGAAAAGTTTTTGATGTTGCGTAAATGCAAACCTGAATTTACAACTGTAACTGACATTATAGGGTTTTACCTGGTGATTTTACTGTAAATAACCCTGACAGAATAACTAAATAATTTACAGCATGTTGATTGATATATCCTGAAGAAAATGCAAACACTGCTTGCGTCCAAACATGAAACAACACAGTTTTCCTGGATATACAGTATAACCACCAGCAGTAGATATGCACTGATATATAAACTGCAACCGAGAGAAGCGGCTGAGCGTGTTAGCCTATTCGTGATACAGAAGATTTTGTCTTCCTAATGTTTCTTCACTAAACTTTTAGAGATTTAAACTACGGTGATTATGAGAGGGGATTCCTGCGTGACTGTCCAGTGGCATATATTGAGCCAATGATAGCTCGAATCTCAGAGTCCATATACCTCTGCAACACCATGGAAATATTAGTGACCATCAAAAGAAATATGGACCTGATGAACATACCCTGATTTTATGTTTGTATATAGCACAACCAGCCACACCAACAGCAGCCACAGCAGGACTATCGACCACAATGAGCTCCAAGTAACCAATGTTGCAGATTTGTTACCTATACCACTGGTAGCAAAGAAATTTCAGAAGGTTTTAAACATCTTTAAAAGTGCACAACGAAGAATATCAAAAGCATGGTAGCTTCCTACCTCCCTCCCTCCCTCCCTCTCTCTCTCTCTCTCTCTCTCTCTCTCTCTCTCTCTCTCCTCTATTAACCTGCTTATATAACCGTTTAGCTTAGTAACCAATCCAAGCCCCAGTGCAACAGACTAATAATTATATAAAAGCTTAAAGAACCATAAAGTAGTCAACTCCCTAATTACCCTCAAACTGCTCTAGAAAAATAACATAAACCATCTCATTGAAGTCAAATTCCTAATATAGATCTTCTAAAGAGCAATTGGACTTTGTAATAATACAACTCCTAAAACGAGAATACTGTGAAAAGCATATTTTCTACATCAAGGAGTTCTTAATAATAGATAAATACAGGTGTTCTAGACAATCAAATATAGTATTTGGCAGACAGCAGCTTTGCACAGGATGGATGATACAATACTGGACACAAGGAGCACTGATGATAACTTAAAAAAGCTTGCAGAAGATCATCAGATTCTAGCTGGACTAATCACTCGAGCTCGAGCAAAGATAATCCAAGAGATTGTGCAAAGCTTGCTTATGCACATGACGGAAAGAAATAAACTTGCACAAGAAGTGTGCTTGAGGATGGCTAATGTAATACAAGTCCATGTGATATAAGTTGGCCTATTTAGTCATCACATAAAGTGGAAGGCCATTCCAGAGTCCAATTCCGTAATCCTCTTCTGTCCTGAATTAAACATGGCCATTTTGAAAGAGGTATTAATGCTTGTACTTGTTGGTTGAACCAATCTCTTATCAGAAATGTACTTTCCTAATATTTTGCACCTTTCTAGGTTCTTAGAACTTGAGTGTGCAGTTTCCTAAGCAATTTGCAGCTTCCTAAGCATTATCTAGATATTAAAAGCTTGCAACCTGATTGTAATTGCATCCCTGTGTAATTTGCCTATAAATACTTGGGAAAACTTTATTTGTAAGATCCATCTTTGAAATATATTATTTTATGAGAAATTTTCTCCAACCAGTTCTTGATAAACTTGGAAAAGTTGTATTGATTTCTGACTCTTTTATAACTACAGGGTCAATATAATTTGATAATATTGGTTTCTTACTTTTCCTAGGAAAGGGGTCAATATTCCTGTTATTTGTATTATTGGTTTTTGGTTCAATATAACGTAAGTGTCGATAGTCATTACTTTCCTTACCTTCTTTGGATAATTTGGGAGCAGTTTTCTCGCAGTTGAATGGCTGTGGTACACATCAATAGCGATATTGGTTCTATTTTATCCATCTGTGTGGACTATTTATACACCAGCGTAGTAGGAGGGAATATCTACAAAGCAACTTATATATGATGTAACTCATAGCAGAATATTTTGTGGCCAAGCACAACTGAGCAAGTAGCTTTTCCCACAGCACAGGTAGGTTTGGCCAGCACCAATGCCAGTAATATTATGAATAAACGAAACTTTTTGGAGGGCAGTTAATAGTCCTGAAATTGATTACATATAGCTGACCATGATCTTGCCTATGACCACTTTTAATATTTTAGTCCGGAAGGGTATCAGAATCAAGTTCAAATTAGATTTGCGTACGTCGATTGTTGTTATTCTATTTATGGGTTCTACTTGATGATTTAAAGAGGTATTTGCAAGGTCGGTGCCGTCTGATTTAAGAGGAGTGTGTTAGACAATGATGGTTTTGGGTCACGCCCGATGTATGAATGGGAGTTGTTGGGTTTATCCCACATCGGTTGTAGAGGTTGTTGGTGATTTGTTTATAGGCTAATAGGAAACCCTTATTCTTTGAACTACCTTGGATTAAGAGAGTGCTCGTGAACCTATTGTGAGTTTTTAGTTGAATCTCACATTAGTCGTAGAGGTTGTTAGTGATTTGTATATAGGCTAATAGGAAAACCTTATTCCTTAAGCTAACTTTTAGA
>JAURVB010010648.1:0-15830 GCA_033002965.1 Piper betle
CCTGTATTTTATTCCTTTAGCCGGTTAACCGGGTAAAGAATAAAATATTTAACCGGGTAGAGAATATAATATAATTAATACTAATTCTCTAACGTTCGATCCTTCCCTACCCGAGTCGAATATTTTTAATTTTTTTTCCCACGGTCTTTACAATTTTGGACCTCGAATTTCTTTGATCTCAAGCCATGGTGTTGGGTAACTACACCCACTTACCCAGGCCCATTTGGAATCATTAAGCGCCATGAACAACCCAATTCAAAATTGATGTGCGACCCAGAACACAATTGTGTACATATAATCCTAAACCATAAGCAAGTTACCTAATGAGGTTTAAAACTTCATTAAGCTAGTAATTAAGTTGTGTGTTTATGTCTTATGTGTTGTCCATATGTTGAGGCCTTTGGTCGATGTGTGTGCGGATATGATCTGAGTCTGATTCAGATCCCATTTTTGTGCTAGGTTTCACGGAGTGAGCTCGCTGAGTTAAGATGAGGAGCTCGACTCTTCTAAGTCCATATGACTCTCTTTTGCTTCCTCTTTGCTTGACTCCATGAGTGTTGAGTTTAATCACCTTTTAGTCGTAGGACAGCATCGGCACCCTTTTATCGATCTCTCTGATGTTGGCCATTTAGACAAGTTTTCCGTATGCTTAACAAAACTTCAAGGCTGAGATCCCTTGATAGTTTTTGAAAGCTAAGCTCGGGAAATTATGATATAAGTCCCTTCCTATGCCTATGATATAAATACACGTAATTTTATAAATTTTACAAATAAGAGAATGAGTGGTACGAAAATATACAAATTGCATTAGTACTCCTTAAACCCTAAAGTAGTACAATGTACGAGGGTACTACTTAACGCAACACATTTCTAGAATTTATGTCATTTTGGTTTTGAGCCACCAGAGTACTGTGGCAGGTTTTATATGGAGGTTGTGAGGGTGTAAGATTTAATGTAACTACATTTATGAACTTGCCATGCATGTGTGTTGGCCTTTATGAATTATGAATTATGTTTATGTTGCTTACGGCCCTCAAAGATAATTTCTAAAGTTTCTAAGTTTTTGTGGGCAATGGAATACCCATTTGTCCATATTGCTTTTTACCAATAATTATTTAGGACCGGTAATAAAACTTGTTTGATTACTGACGCTTTTCCTCTGTGTGTGTGTGTGTGTGTGTGAGTGTGTGTGTGTGTGCGAGAGAGTGTGTGTGTGTGTGTGTGTGTGTGTGTGAGTGTGTGTGTGTGATTTTGTGGTGCTGGCCAGCCTAGGTGTGAGGATAGCAGGGGCCCCTCTTTGTTGTGTTATATTATGAACTTCTTTTGGATGACTCCTATTTGTGGGCATGAGCACTTAACATGTTTATGATTGTACGAAAATTAGATTGGGTTATGATACGTTGTTTGTGCCTAAGTTTAAATTATTGTTTTCATATTATTACTTCATTGTGGAGCTGTTAAACTTTAGGGTAAAGGCTAACCGTTGTCTATGGGGATTATAAGCCTCATTGTGAGTGCAAAGAAATGTGGGTAGGAGTATATCGGTATTAGAGTATGATGCATTAATATATGATAATGCCATGTGCTTAATTTTACTTGCAAGGTATTCAAAACAGGTAACCATGACCCAATGTTTACTTCACTCATATGTATTAAATAATCAAGTTACCTAATTCAATCACTAAAACTAGGATTAAGAACCGGAGCATGTCACAGCATCCAACCTTAATTATGCCTCTTCTGTAGTTCAAAGTGATCATTGTATTTTTAAAGTCACCACTCATAGTCGCAAGGGAGGTGTTTCCTTTATTGCGGCTAAGGGTGTGCATTTAGGAATTTTAAGTATAAGATCCATCCTATGTAGTATAATGGTGCATGCATTCTATGAAATCTCTGTGAGGTGTCCATTTCAAACCTCCTAGAGGGTTGAAATCTGCTTCCATAATGTTTGTACGCGATAACCCAATGAGTAGCTTCAAGATTATAATATCATGATTTGGTTCGTCCCTTTGAACCTAATTGGGGTGTTACAAAGTTTCTAGCAAAACAGTTAAGTCAAGCTTATTAGTTTGATAATGTAAATATTGTTTTTCCTAATGCCACAAAAGAACATTTCATTAGTATTTCTATCTCAAATTTTGCACATAGATGATTCAAGAACAACCTCTTTATTTGCATCACACTCAAGAGATTATTTTTAAGTTCATCAACAAGATAAACATTTTCAATAATAAGATATTTTGTAACACATTCCATTCCACCAATTTTGCCCTCACTATTATCACCAAAAGTAACTACCCCCGTATCATATAAAATAAAACTACAAAATATAAATGGATTCGCAGTCATATGTCTAGAGCAACCATAATCTATATATCATATAACATGTTCTCTAGATGAGGTGTTGATAGTCATTAAGCATGAGGCTTTAAGAACCCACTTATATAGATTACATTGAAAATCAAGTTTTATCGAGAAAGATGAGAAAGTATGTTCATTTTACCACAATAATAACACAAAAGAGAGGGTTAGATATTACTTGAGTTGGGGCACTTTTTATAGTTGTAGGATACCAAACCTTAGTGGTTTTTACAAAATTATGAGACACATTGAACTTTCTAATTGAAGTTGATTCTCCAATTCCCACTTTGATAGAAGAGTTCCTTTGAGATTTAAGAAGGTTCTTAAGCATTTGAGAAGCACCAATCATCCTACAAAAATTTTGCTCTTTATGAATCATTTCCTTTTGAAGCATGGAGCATTCCTCCTTTCAAGTCTCTAGTTCCTTAATGATTTAATTCTTCTCCTTTTCATGTTGGCATTTCATGCCTTCTATTTTCTTCATGATTTCTTCAACAAGAGACCAATATTCCCTCTTTTAAAAGTTGTTCTTCTCTAGTCTTTTCTTCAAGTCCTTGTTTCACTTGGTGAGTTTGAGAGATTCATCGAGCACTTCCTCGTATGTCTAATTCATTTCTTCAAACTCATCGCTTATAACTCTCCATATTTCAAACACAATCTCAGCCAAAGATAAACTGAAGTTTTCTAGATCAGCCGAACTCCTTTCTTCATCAAATTGACTCCAGCCAATAGTTGTGCTTGTGAAAACCGAAGCTCTGATACCACTTGTAAGGTCCTAATACGGGTAATGACTAATTTTAATATTACAAGATTCAAATAGTAATATTCGTTTGCCCACATAACCTAAAACTATCGATAGAAACTAATCGTGAAATATGGAGTGGTTACTAGGTTACTAAATAATATTAACTGTGAAATTGAACTAAACATCTATTGATCAACTAATTAATTTAAAAGTAATCACTTGTGTTGAAAATCTAGAAACCATACAAGAGTTTAATGACAAATTTATTATCCTTACAGCAAACACTAAAGCGAATTTATCAAACACAAGTACTTTGTGTGAGATAAATAATCAAACACCTTATGAGCTTAAAACGAAATAGTGGAAGTAAAGGAGAAAAGGACACAAACACAATAAGGCATATTTTTAAAGATGCTCGGAACTTCTACTCCTCTTTTTATCCCACTGAGTTTTTCGGATGGATAGATCTTTAAGCTTCAGTATGGCATACCTCTTGTACACCTACAAGTAACATTTGTCCTACATGCTCTCCACCAGGCTAAGGCAACTAGCAATACTCCAACACCTTGGAGCAACGCCAACCAAAGCTTTTCACCCTTCTTGTGCCTTCTCTTCCAACACAATCAATTGGCCAAGGTAACTACAAACTCATTCCAAACATCCTTGGAATTTGCAAAGTAAGTACACACCCTTTACAATGACCTCTCTAGATCATAAAAATTTGATCTTCATACAACTCACACTCTTTCTCATAATATATAAAGCACTCTTGCAACACTTTGAACTAAGAGTGATCTTACTCTTTACATTATCACCTTTTCATTCTTCTCATTAGCCTCATTAGCTTCAAACCCTTCTTCACGATCCCTTTAAATAACCTAAGCCATCTAGTCTCAACCGTTGGATCAAAGGATTGAAAGCTTCACCTTTTGGAGATCGGCCAAGGGATACATTTGATTGAGCCGATTGTTTCCTTGCTGATCACTTTTCCCAACAATCCATAGAGCTACACGCTCAATAGCCAAACGACCATTGGAAGACTTTGCCGAAGTCCCTGAGATCTGTTGTCCAGACCCATATCCAAATTCGAGCTCCCCCTTAGTCAATGATTACTTAGATGGAAACCATAATTGACCATGATCCACATCCGATCGATCTACTGAACACACTGCTAATCACTAAGGTTGTTAAATCTTCACTATCAGCTGCTAATCATCCTTTCTAACATCATTTGAAGACCTAGCAGTCTTCCATTTCAGATCGAACCATTCGGTCTACCTAACATCTATCAATCTACCCCAATTTCGCCCTATATTACCTGATTGGTAGCCGAAACATTTGCTTAGACTTGCTTAAGGCTTGCTTAAGGCATTAAGACGTCTTTATATCATCATCAAAATTCCTGGACTAGCAATGTCCTTTTTTATGATGACAACATCTCTATGTTTCAATCGTTCTTATGTCTGGATTAAATAACTAATCAAGCCCTATATGAACTTTCACTATCTCATAACTTCTATGCAAGAAAGAAAGAACTAATAAGGAAAGATCTAATATAAGACTTACGTAAGAGTCATTTACTAATGTTTATAATAGGAAAGAACTAAATTAGAAAAGTGGTTGTTTCTTCCTCCTCTTCTTTCTCCCACAGAACTTAATGCCTATGGTTGTTTGATCTCGTGGAGGAATTCTTCTTCTAATTCTTTTTCTTTGTTTTGGTCGTGAGAACTAGAAGGGCTGACATCATCTGATGGTATTGAGACTTTAGGAAAGATCCCTTTGAAAATAAACATTTTCTTACAACAAAAGAATTTATTTACTTTTATTGCCACACAAGTAAATCTAGTCTAGCGAGGCAAAAATTATGAAACAGGCTAAAATTTTCGTTAATAAAAACCGTCCTTGTAGACATGCATTGATCGACATCTACAATTACAGAATGCAACCAATTTGAAACAGAGAATGCCATCTTCAACCGTATCAGAAACTTGGATGAAGGTTCTTATGTCATTTTCAATGAACATAATGTCATTCGGTTCATGACAGTTAGGTAAAACTCAGAATAAGCCTTTAAGTATAGGTGTTCCACCATTTTGTTCTTTGATATATAGGCATTCCACCATTTTGTTTCCTAGTGTTCTGAACTCTATATTATCAATGGGTTTCCGTCCTACAATTCCATCTGAGCTTTCTCTTTGCTATTTTTTATATGGACAACGTGGTAAAATTTTAGTATTGTCGGAGGACAAGACATTTGTGTTTATTTAGGAAGATAACCCGAGTGTTGGAATGTACATAAGATATTGAGCAGTTACCATCCTGTCTCATCCTGACTCAACATAGTGTCAGAAAAAGATTTGACATTCGTAATGGTCGTACTCACATCCTGACCGAGAAAAGTGACTTACCTTGTGAATTATAAGTAATTTTCTTGTGATCTTACTCTAATCATATAATTCAAGGTATGTCTTGAATCTTCTTATTAATTAATTTCTTGGGCCTGTGATTATGATTGAGATGAGAACTATAAATAAATCTATTCACTATATTGTTCATCATTGATATCAATAAGCCTTATTTAATATGAGGATCAAGATTTAATTTTTGTAATTAAGTGTTATTTACATGTATAGTATCTCTGCAATGAGATTCACGAGAGAAATAATAGTCGGCCGACTAACTGTCGCCGGCTGCAGCCAAAAAGATTCGCCAGCGACTAAGAATCTCACCGGTGACGATGACAAGTCACGGAAATCTCATTTTTGTGCATGTTCAAACCTGGCAAGAATATTCCTTGCCGATCATATATATAATGGCACCTGTTGATGAGTACACGAGCCAATCACAAAAATTCACATAAAAATTGAAGCGTTACCACGGTTACCATCTCTCAGCATTTTCCTCACCGGATCTGGTCTTGCCAACAGAAAGCAGGATCGTCACTTTAAGTGGGAGTCATTGAAGCAAATCACAAAGAACATTTTTACCTTCGGAAATTGTTCGTGATTTGAGTGGAAGTTCTTCAAATAATGCAAATCAAAATATAATTTTACGTGGAAATATTCCACATCATTGATTTAATATCAAAGATGTATTTATTTAAAATGAAGATATTTTCTTATCTTTTTCATCTGATAGTGATGAACCCAAAAGTATTAAAGAGGCACTCTTACTCCTTGCAATTAATCAATGGAAAATAAGATAGGAAGAAGAAATGAACTCAATGCGCCAAAACCAAGTATAAAACTTACTAAATCTTCCAAAGGGAAGAACAACAATTACGGGAATAAATAAATTTTTAAAATCACGTGCAAGGTAGATGGTATAGTTGAGAAATATTAAGCCAGATTAGTGGCAAAAGAATACACTCAACAAGAAGAAATACACTACTATGAAACTTTTATCCCGTACTAAGATTTAGTTTAATTCAATTGATTTTAGCAATTGTAGCATATTTAAATCTAGACTTATATCAAATGGACATAAAAATGGCATTTCTCAATGGAAAATTAAATGAGGAAATATATGTGCAAGCCAAGAACAAAAGTTTGAATGTTACAAATATCATTACATGGAATCATATTTGAAATTTTATCAAGTCATCATTTTATATAATTTTATATAATTGATGAAGATCATTGTGTTTACGTTAATTAAAATAAAAACTTGTTTGTAATTCTATATGTTTATGTGAATGACATTTTATTAGCATCAAATAAAAGGCTTCATTCTTATTATTAAAGAGTGGTTATCCTCTCATTTCAACATGAAGGATATGGGTCGGTGAAGCTGAATTTATATTTCGGCTTAAATTTCAGTGAGATTGTTCAAAAAAATTAATTGTTTTTTCTCAAGACCGATATATAAATGAAGTCTTTAACCAGTCCAATATGTTTAATTATAAGCCTATGGACACTTCAATTGCTAGAGGTGAATCATTAAACCTTACAATGTGTCAAAATTATAAGAAGAAAAATAACAAATATCCAAAATTTCATATACAAATGTTGTAAGTAGTTTAATGTATGCAATGATTTACACAAAGCCTTATATTGTATGTCATTATATTAGTTAATAGATTTCAGTTAAATTTTGGAATGGCACATTGGAAAGCAATCAAGATGATAATGAGAGTTGAAAGGCACTCCAAATTATTTCCTTTGTTATCAAGTAATAATTTAAAACTATTTGGCTATACAAATGCTGATTGGGCTGGTGACCTTGATGGAAGAAAGTCAACATGGGGATATATATTTTAGCTAAATAGATGAGTCATTTCATGGGCAACTAAGAAGCAAACATGTGGTGCACCATCCACTATGAAAGCATAATTTGTCGCTTCCACGAGTGCATCTCAAGTTGTTAAGTTGAGAAGATTTTTGTAATATTTGGGAATTGTCACAAGTACAAATGAGCTCATAACAATTTATTATGATAATTAGATTATAATTACTTACACAAAAGATCACAAATACTATGAAAAATTAAGCAAATTGATATCAAATACAATTACGTCAAAGATATTATATCATGAGATGAGGTCATTTTACAATATATTAATACATGTCAAATAATGACCTATCCACATACAAAACTAACAGCTTAAGATGTGTATAAATCTAATGTTATAACAATGGGATTACGTTTGATGTGTAACGTATCACGAGTTAATCATTCAAGTCACAACAATTGAACTATAATTTTTATGGTGGTTTACATATAAAAAGGCATACGACCTATATGTAAGTTTTCCACCATAGAATATGATTCATACCATATATGATAAAAAAGAAAATAGATAGCAACAAAATAATTCCTACTTTTGCGTTATGTGAGACCTATGTAGTAAACTTCAAATTTATTACCCTTTATCACTTTCAACTATTTATAATAAATATTTGCTACTTTAGCATGTAACTTAAAACTATGGTTGATTCAATTATAGGGGTATCGCTACAAAAGCATATTTCTATAAATAAGGAATATTTGAGTGTGAAAAGAATGCTATAAAAACTATATGTAATGTATACCTTTTTTATGTACTATAAGTAGACTAAACGTGATATAAGCTATGAAGTATAAACAATTGGGGGATCAAGTGAATCTATAATAGCCTTAGGTATATCGGGCACACAACCCACGATGTAATCCCTAAAATGTTCGTAATACTGCGCTTTCAATAAGTGTCTTCGTCGCTTGCACGGATTAGCAAGCATTCTATTGTACGCCAGTGATAACTAATCAACACATCATATGTGCAAGCAAGTTGGAGATGTTAAAATAGTAACTAAATTGTCACATTCTTATTTTGAATTTAAAATCGCTTCCTTCCTCGTTATAAAATAATGTCAAAAAAGGTGTAAAATACTGCAGTGGTTGTTCTGACGTCCTGACACACTTGAGAAAAGTGATTTATCGTGTGATTATAAGTATTTTTTGTATTCTTATTCTGATTGAAGGACAATTAAGGTATGTCCTCAATCTTCTGTTTAATTAATTTCCTGGGCCTTAGTGATTGTGATTATGATTGAGATATACGTAAATTATTCCACACTATTATTCATCACAGATATTACAAAGCAATTTAATCAGTGTTAGGTTTTACCATGTTTACCTTATATCAACTATCTGAGATATTTCAACCAAGTCAGAATTTACCAGTCATTGATGTCGAGGAACATTCTGTAAGCATCTCTATGAGGTGAGTAGTAGCCTTCAATCAACGTATCCACCTGAAAACCCAATTTTCGGTAGAGTGAAACAGCAGGAAGCCTCATGGGATCTACATGAAGAGACACTCTTTGAATCTTCCTTGATTTGCATTTACCAATAGCTGCTTTCACTAGAGCTTCTCCGTAACCTTGCCTCCTATGACCCTCATTCACTGAATTCATACAAATAAACATCAAATCTGACAATAAAAAAAACAGAGCAGCAACAATGAAAGGGAGCAATTTCTCATGAAATGAAGTTGCAAAACACCTCCATCATCGAAAAGAAAAAACAGAAGCCGCATAGGGAAGAAAGAGCTAATAAGAAAAAAAGGACACAAGTAGGACCTGCGAGCTTGGTGATGGAGGCGAAGAGGGAGGAAGGGAAGGAGTACATGACGTATCCGGCGACATGGCCGTCGGCAGCGCGGCAATAGAGGAGACCGGCGTTGTGCTTCCGGAGCTCGTGGTGGAAATTGGCGGCCATGGACTCGTGTTTGGGGAACAGCCTCCTCTCCATCCTCACTATCTCCTCGATCGCGTCCTGCGTCGCGGCCGAGATCAGATCCCTTCGACCCACCTCCACCATTCTCCCGCCGGTGAGATCCGACGACCAACCCACCGCCATCTCGCTGGCGCCTAGGTTGGGAGGAAGAGAGTCACGGACGAACTGTTGCATTGTAACCATTGTTAGTATATACTAATGGGCTGAATAGATTAAATGGGCTTAAAAGATAGCCCAGTCAACTCTGTCCAAGTTCGTAATTAGCTGTTATCTCAGCCTGATTGTGATCTTAGAATTTGCATCTTATGTTGTTTTCAAATCAGCTCAATATAAATTAGATATATAAATTATAATTTTAAAAAGATTAAGGGAATTGAAAATTGATAGCAAATGATTTTGCTTAGTTTGGTTTTGATTCAATCAAATTTCGAGCCAGGCCAAGATCTTTGACACTGGAATCATGTCAAACTGAATAATCAAACATGCGTTTTGTGGTTTAGTAATTACTTCTCTGTTCAAACTCCGTGTGTACATTTTTGGGAAAATATCATAAACAGTTAGATTTCAAAGTTTTCTTTAAAAAATAATTAAGTTTAAAAATTATATCACTCATAACTATTTTTAAAATTTTTATATCAATGATGACCAAATTCCATCATTTTTCATTTAATGACAAAAACACCTATAAATTTTATTTTTATTAATACCAATGTAGATAATGGATAAAAGTTATAAGTTTTATTAACTTTATATATAAAATAAAAAATGACTAATAAATAATAAATATATTCTAAAATTATATTATTGATGTTGAGCTAAAAAGTAAAAATATTTTTTTCATTGAATTTTGGACCATAAAAAATAAATTGAATTTTGGATCATCAAAAATAGAAAATAAAATAAAAATATATATTTTTGGGTGTTTGAAATTTGAATTTGGAATTGGCAGATTTTATTATATATTAAAATTTTTTATATATAATATATTTTTATTATTAATAAATTTTAATAAAAATTAAATATCAATCATCATATAAAATGCAAGAAAAATATGTTTAAGAAAATTTGAACTTAAATTAAGGGTATTTATGTTAATAAAATAAATATTATAAGTCAAATATTCTTTAAATATATAAATTAGCTATACGTGAAATAAACAATTGAGATTTGGCTATAACTGATAAAAATTTAATTGTTTTGGTCATTTGTGATAGAAAATATTGAAACTTGGCTATTTATGTTATTTTCTCTAAATTTTGTCATAGTTCTAAGGTCTATTTGGTTGGCATGAGAAGTATAAATTTAAAAAAATAAAGAAAATGGAAATAAAATAAAATAAAATAAAATGTAAATTTTCTAGATATTTTTTATATATTTGAATATTTTAATAAGATAAAAATAAAATATTTTTTCCATGTGTGTTTCTCAATATTTTTTCCATGTGTATTTTTCACAAGAAAATATTATTTTATAAAATTTTTATATAAACCTGTTTTAACTAAAAATAAAATCTTTTGACTAAATTTCTGGACATAAACACAATGAAAATTTTAACTTCAAAATTTTATATTTGGTTCATGTAATTTCAAGACTACCAAACATAGCCTAAGCAATTTAAAGCCAAAAACCTAGTTGAACTAACTTATCACGATATATAAGGGTTGAAGAAGCCAAATCTAGCCAAACCACTTTGCTCCCAAGCTAACTGGGATGAAATGTCCCACACTTACTAATTTAGTATCTTGAAACACTATGACCTACTTTAAAATGTCTGAGACACTATAAAGAAAGATTTTTCCCCATATTTTAAAGAAATAGACATAGAAAAAATATGTCTTTTCCATGCAGATTTTGGCCGTGTGGAGAAATTATAGATTTCAATGTGTATTTGGAGATATATTACAGTAAGGATATGTTAATTTTTTGAAGAAACTTTTTTCCACCTTACTTTTTTCCGGTTTTTAATAAAGCCGGGGAAAGGCTCCTCTATTTTGTAAACCCAAGAAAAATAGAAATCAATTAATATATGCTGACCTTCAAATATCTCCAAATATGTTCACTTTCAAATATCTCCACATATAAAAAAATTTATAGAGCTTTTTTTCCATGGCCAAAGTAATATACATTTCTCCATGGAGTGTTTATAAAGCATGAACAAAAAATATCTCATTTTTGTTAATAAGAAACAAATACAAGCTCTACATATCTAATATTTAACTATATTTGGAGAAGGATTTTTTTCCAATTTTGCTCTATCACACCTTGCTCCCTGAGATATCATATCATTCTCTTACAAGAGTGCACTCGTGTCTCGTTAAGTTGTGACTCCTTAAAGAGGTTAC
This sequence comes from Piper betle, assembly GCA_033002965.1. Classification (NCBI taxonomy): domain Eukaryota; kingdom Viridiplantae; phylum Streptophyta; class Magnoliopsida; order Piperales; family Piperaceae; genus Piper; species Piper betle. The sequence continues at coordinate 11,665 of JAURVB010010648.1, forward strand.
TTCTTTCTCTTTTATGGTTGCATCTAAACTAGGTTGCAACTTTTTCCATTAAAAAACTTTGCATAAATTCAAATCTTTTTAACTTGGGGATCAACTATAACAACCTAAATGAAGTGCAATATGATGTATCTAAGTCATTATTTTAAAAAGAGTTAACCAAGTTAAAAATCTATATTACTAGTAAATATTTGTTCATCAATGATTATACATTTGCAACCGTAATTGTCGCTCACAAATTAGTGTCAGACATCCAATCGCATTGAAATGGATAAATTTGTGATTGCCTTGCAGCTACTCTTACGGTTGCAACAATTTTTAAAAATATTCAGCTCCCTCAGCTTTAGCCACTCAAATTTTTTATATTCTTTTTTATTTCTCATCAAATGATTGGCATATTCTTTTGGAAATCCTAGCTATTCTTAGCATGATATTGGGGAATCTCATTTCTATAACTCAAACAAGCATCAAACGTGTAACGACCTGCCCGTTCCGAGATTTTTAATAAATCCATAACAATAAATTTACTACATAAATGCTCGGAATAATCTAAGTCCCATGAACCGAACCAACATCCCACTGCCACGCAAACAATCTCGAGAAAAGAATAGTCCAATAATAGAGTCCTCCACCTGTCCCGACTTTACCCATCCTTCCATGTTAATACCTACGAAGGCAATTCCGCATTAGTGATAAAAAACTAAGCCATATAATTAAATAAAACAAGTCCATAAACTCCCTATCATTATCTATAATAATGGCTATTGTGACCATTCCAACATGTCTATTTATTAGCTGATGGTTCAGTCCACCATGTCCATTAGTTGGCGGATGGGTCAGTCCACCATGTCCATATATTGGCTGATGGGTCATCCATCATGTCCATTATCGGTTGGTGAGTCCAATTCGCCATGTCCGTTATCGGCTGGTGAATCCAATCCACCATGTCCATTAGTTGGCCGATGGGTCAGTCCACCAAGTCCATCTATTGGCTAATGGGTCAGTCCACCATGTCCATAATTGGCTGGCGAGTCCAATCCGCCATGTCCAATTTATTGGCTGATGGGTCATTCCATCATGTCCATTTACCAACTGGCGAATCCAATCCGCCAAGTCCGTTATCAGCTGGTGAGTCCAATCCACCATGTCCGTAATTGGCTAGTGAGTCCAATCTGCCATGTCCAATTTATTGGTTGATGGGTCAGTCCATCATGTTTATTACCGGTTGGCGAGTCCAATCCACCATGTCCGTTATCAGCTGGTGAGTCCAATCCACCATGTCGGTAATTGGCTGGCGAGTCCAATCCGCCATGTCCAATTTATTGCCTGATGGGTCAGTCCATCATGTCCATTACCGGCCGGCGAGTCCAATCCGCCATGTCCGTTATCAGCTGGTGAGTCCAATCCACCATGTCTATAATTAGCTGGCGAGTCCAATCCTCCATGTCCAATTTATTGGCTGATGGGTCAGTCCATCGTGTCCATTACCGGCTGGTGAGTCCAATCCGCCATGTCCGTTATCGGCTGGTGAGTCCAATCCACCATGTCTGTAATTGGCTGGCGAGTTCAATCCACCATGCCTAATTTATTGGCTGATGGGTCAGTCCATCATGTCCATTACCGGCTGGCGAATCCAATCCACCATGTCCGTTATCGACTGATGAGTCCAATCTACCATGTCCGTAATTGGCTGGCGAGTCCAATCCGCCATGTCCAATTTATTGGCTGATAGATCAATCCACCATGTCCATTACCGGCTGGCGTGTCCAATATGCCATGTCCGTTATCGGCCGGTGAGTCCAATCCACCATGTTCATTAGTTGGCTGATGGGTTAGTCCACCATGTCCATCTATTGGCTAATGGGTCAGTCCACCATGTCCGTAATTAGCTGGCGAGTCCAATCTGCCATGTCCAATTTATTGGCTGATGGGTCAGTCCATCATGTCCATTTACCAGCTGGCGAGCCCAATCCGCCATGTCCGTTATCGGCTGGTGAGTCCAATCCACCATGTCTGTAATTGGCTGGCGAGTCCAATCCGCCATGTCCAATTTATTGGCTGATGCGTCAGTCGATCATGTCCATTACTGGCTGGCGAGTCCAATCTGCCAAAACCATTATCGGCTGGTGAGTCCAATCCACCATGTCCGTAATTGGCTGGCGAGTCCAATCTGCCATGTCCAAATTATTGGCTGATGGGTTTGTCCATCATATCCATTACCGGCTGGTGAGTCCAATCTTCCATGTCCGTTATTGGCTGGTGAGTCCAATCCACCATGTCCATTAGCTGGCTGATGTGTCAGTTCACCATGTCCATCTATTGGCTGATGGGTTAGTCCACCATGTCCGTAATTGGCTGGCGAGTCCAATCCATCATGTCCAATTTAAGGTCCATTCTGACATGTCCATTATTTGATTATGAAGGACATAGCCCATGTCAGACTAAGTCAATTCCTTGACCCCGGCTGCAGTCTACAAGTAAAAATAAAATATTTTAAATAATTATACGGACCTGAAAATTTGGTGAAGAACCCACAACTATAACAAATAATCCTAAAGTCTTCCCTTTTGTGTGTCAAATGTGCTCACAACCAATCAGAGGATGTTTCATGTAACAATAGAACTCTCCTTTATATAGAATAATATATGTGGAATTCAAGAAGTCATTATATTAAATTTTATTAATATGTGTGGAATTTAAAAAGTCATTACATTAAATTTTTTAGAAAAGAACGTAATCACTCATTACTATATCATTTGTATGATAATGAAAAGTCAAAAACTTACTATTAAGTGAATACGAATGGTTTATAAATGATATTGATTCTTAATAATTTATTTAATTAAATATTATTTATGGTTCATTTTAAGATTTATAAAACCCTAAATAAAATAACCTAATTATTTTTTTTGGGGTTTTACAATCTCCACAGCTTAGGAATTTTCGGCCTCGAAAATATAATAGGGAGAAAAATTGGGGTTTTACAATCTCCCCAGCTTGGGAATCTTCATCCTCGAAAATATAATAGGGTCATGAGTAAATTTTTTTTTTTTTGCATTGCCACTCATATGTATAGCTAAAGTGGGGCACACTATCCCATGACACTATTATCCACATCGCACATGTGACCTATACCACCCATACTACCTAGATAACACCTCTGATTATAAAGGTGCCCCATATACACTCATTGGTTTTGGGTGTCACGTGCACCTAGCATGGCATACAAGTGGCACACCTATAATGACTTACCATCTAAAACAATGAAAATTAATTTTATAAAAGAATGATCAATTCTTATATAAAGAAAATTTACCCTTGGGACAGTGGACTCTTAGACTTTCAACAAGGTAATGATTGATTTGCATGGTTCCGTAGGAAACACAGCTCTGATACCACCTGTAACGACCCGCCCGTTCCGAGCCACGAGCCAAGTGTTACTATAGGAAACTAAATGTTTCATAAATTAATTTTCTAATAATTTTCAAGATTTTTAATAAATCCATAACAATAAATTTACTACAAAAATGCTCGGAATAATCTAAGTCCCATGAACTGAACCAACATCCCACTGTCACGCAAACAATCTCGAGAAAAGAATAGTCCAATAATAGAGTCCTCCAGCTGTCCCGACTCTACCCATCCTTCCATGCTCATACCTGCGGAGGCAATTCCGCGTTAGTGATAAAAACACTAAGCCGTATAATTAATTAAATAAAATAAGTCCATAGACTCCCTATCATTATCTATAATAATGGCTGTTGTGACCATTCCAACATGTCTATTTATTAGCTGATGGTTTAGTCCACCATGTCTATTAGTTGGTGGATGGGTCAGTCCACCATGTCCATCTATTGGCTGATGGATCAGTCCATCATGTCGATTATCGGCTGGCAAGTCCAATCTGTCATGTCCGTTATCGGCTGGTGAGTCCAATCCACCATGTCCATTAGTTGGCTAATGGGTCAGTCGACCATGTTCGTAATTGGCTGGCGAGTCCAATCCGCTATCTCTAATTAATTGGCTGATGGGTTAGTCCATCATGTCCATTACTGGCTGGCGAGTCCAATCCACCATGTCCGTTGTCAGCTGGCGAGTCCAATCCACCATGTCCGTAATTGGCTGGCGAGTCCAATCTGTCATGTCCAATTTATTGGCTGATGGGTCAG
>JAURVB010010649.1:0-36171 GCA_033002965.1 Piper betle
GTTCGATACCCCCTGGCCAACCACACCGCTATCTTTTCTGTGAAGCATTGCCAAGGCGAAACATTTCCATAGTGCCGGATGAGACCCATCTCCATTTATTGCGAAGATGAAACCTACGTCGCTGCTGTTGCACATGCCAGAATAAAGACTATGCTGTGAAGTTGTCGCCATTGCCGTGTGGAGAGGAGAAGACCGGTGAAGCAAGGTCCCCAGTGGAGTCGCCAAAAATATGTTCGGGCACGGGATCGTCCGCCCCCTCGAATCGGTTCCTTATGTGATTCGGGTTTAAAGGTTCGGTGGGACCGAGGTGCCCTTGCCACGCAAAGAGAGAGTGTAATGGAAATAGAAGATATTACAAACACATGAAATGACGCGTAGGAAATTTTTTACGTGGTTCCTTAGGGTTCAACTTGAATCTCTAAGTCAGTCCACGGTGAGATTAGTACTCACAATCTACTATTTCTCCTTTGATTTTTACAAGTTACACAAAACAATGAATTTTTGTCGCTGGTAAATCAATTCGCCTAAGATCTTTGACTCCAATGCAAATATTTATCCCCTTCTGCTCTCTAAATCCTTAAAATGACCCCACCAATGTGTCCAGAGCGTCTAAAAATGGTGGGGTAGTAAGTTTCAGCTCAATCCAAGATCTATAATGCCTTCAAATTATTTTGGAACATTAATACACTGAACCGGGCCGTTCCGAGTTGGTTTAAACCAAATAAATATGGGACCAGACCAGATGGCGTGCGCAGGCTGTCTTTCCTTTATGCGTACACCAGTCTGCTTGTGGTGCACGGTGGGCCAACTCAAATCCGGGTCACAGGGCGGGTCTCAGACACGATCACAGGTCCGGGTCTGTTCGCGAGTCTAGCAATTCGTGGGGCAGATGGATTTGATTACGGACCTTACAGGGTGACGCGGCGGCACTTTTGGGACTCCGGTGTCGTCTTTTCTGGCGACTGAAGGTGGCGGAGATTGCCCATAACTGTAGATCTCAGAATGGTGAAGGTATTGGCTGGGCTCCGACAGTCAGCGGCGGCTCCGGTCGGTCGGTCGGATGTCGGAAAGCTAGACACTTTTGTACATTTTTGTGCTACGCTGCTCTGATCGGTCACTTCTCAATTTTTTTCCGGCAACCTCAACGACAAACTCCGGTGGATCTCAGCTTGGGCTTGTAGGTAACTTCTCTAGCTTCACTTGATATCAACGGAAGGTCTAGGAACGACTGGCGCCGATTGAAAAACGGCCGCGAAATCAGCTCTCCGCGAATGTTTCCGCTCTGTTTTCTGCTTTTTCCTCTGGTCGGATGGGTCTCTTCTTGGCTTTTCTCCGGCGACTGCAATGGCGAACACCGGCAAAGCTCACTTTGAGTTTGTAAAATACTTCTCCTTTTTCACTTTGGTCACCACTTTGTGGCCGGTAACTACCGGAGGTGGTCGGAAAACCGCCGCGAAATCATCTCTCCACGACTGTTTCTGCTCTGTTTTCTATTTTTTCCTCTTGTCGGATGGGTCTCTTCCTGGCTTTTCTCCGGCGACTGCAATGGCGAACACCGGCGAAGCTCCCTTTGGGTTTCGAGACCACTCCTCCGTCTTCACATTTCACTCCACGGTGGTGCTGGGAACGGCCGTCACTGGTCAAAAACCAGCGAAATCTGCTCTCCGTTGCTTTGTTTTCCGCCTTCTCCCTCCCTTCTCTGGTGGGGTGCTTCGTGGAGATTTCCCAGCAATGACAGGAGTCTCCGGCGGCAAGTCCTTGAGGAGTTGTGTAGGGGGCACTTCAAGCTTTACGCCCGTTGTCTCGAATTGGTCCAATACAGCCAATGTTGTCCAAAAGATTGGACGCTAAACCTGCAAAACAGAGATGCTATCTTCTTCTTCATTGCCGGCGGGTTTGGGCACAGCTTTGGCCGGCGGCTTGTCTTTGAGGGAAATGAGGGAACACTGGGAATGGAGAGAGGTCTTTGAGGGAAGTGAGGGAACACCCTGTAAGCGGGTCTGTCGTGCCTGTTTACCTCTGACCGAGCCGCTTTCCTCTCCAGGTCTGTGATCAGACCATCTGCCCCACGAATTGCTAGACTCGCGATCAGACCCAGACCCGTGATCGTGTCCGAGACCCGCCCTGTGACCCGGATTTGAGTTGGCCCACCGTGCACCAAAAGCAGACAGGTGTACGCATATAGGAAAGACAGCCTGCGCATGCCATCCGGTCCGGTCCCGTATTTATTTGGTTTAAACCAACTCGGAACGGCCCGTTTCAGTGTATTAACGTTCCAAAATAATTTGAAGGCATTATAGATCTTGGATTGAGCCGAAACTTGCTACCCCACCGTTTTTAGACGCTCTGGACACATTGGTGGGGTCATTTTAAGGATTTAGAGAGCAAATGGAGATAAATATTGGCATTAGAGTCAAAGATCTCAGGCGAATTGATTTACCGGCGGCAAAAATTCACTGTTTTTTATAACTTGTAAAAATCAAAGGAGAAATAGTGGATTGTGAGTACTAATCTCACCGTGGACTGACTTAGGGATTCAAGTTGAACCCTAAGGAACCACGTAAGAAATTTCTTGTGTGTCATTTTAATGTTTCTATTTCCATCGCATTATCTCTTTACGCGGGAAGGGCGCCTCGGTCCCACCGAATCTTTTAAACCTCGAATCACATAAGAACCGATTCGAGGGGGCGGACGATCCCGTGCCCGAACATATATATAAATAAACAAATAAATAATATAATAACAATATAATTATAAAATATATGAATATATTTAAACACCAATAAATGATAACATATGCAAGCAAACAATTGCATAAATAGATAATTAAATAATCAAAGAATATTTGATACACATGAATAAAATTATTATTAATAAGTAATTATATCATCAATAATAATAAATAATCATACAAGCATTCATAATATACGATATTTATTTAAATAGCAAGAAATAAATAATAATAATAATAAATAAATAAAATAAGTAAATAAATAAATAAAATAATCATAACATCAAGATGGGCTAAATAATGTGAATAAATGTCTAAACTAATATAGGGAGTTCAAATTAATGAAAACGGTCAAAAAATAAACAAAAACGGCTGAAACTAGGATGTTGAGTCAAATGGGCGAGTCGGACCGAGTGGAGCTAAGTCGGCTTGGCCGAGTCAACTTGTTGGCCTGGATTTGGTGAACACGAACATGTACAAGCGAACAAGGGCATGGGCTGGCAGACAAGCAAGGGGCTTTGGCCGGAGACGCGAACATAGGCAAATGGACCAAATGGAGTCGCGGGTGCCCATCGTTGGAAAATGGCAACGGCAGGGAGCCAAGGGTTGGTGCCAGTTCAATTGATGGCCCAGATGACAGGGCACATGGTAGTGGTGGCAACCGACGGGGTCTAACCGTCGACTGGCAAGAAAATGGCAAAAAGAGGGGAAATCGACATTGGATCAGGTGGAGTTGTCTGCGATGGTTTGCAGGGTAAGGCTTGATCTTTCGACTATCAAGTGAGGAAGATGTCTAGGTGCCAGAAAATAGTCGCTTAAGGTATGGAAGTGCCGCCGAGAAAGTGCAAGTCACTGGCAGCGATGGTAGCCATGGCAGAGGTCAAGGCCGTTCTCAAATAAAAGATATCAGCAAGGGAAATCGATCTAGGTGGTTGGCCTCATAGAAGTGGCTTGCCAACATTGCAAAACACCCCAAAAGACGACGGCAGCAGTCGAAATTGACGATCAGAATCCTCATCGCCTCCACCATTGATGACTACGACTGAGGGTGACGGGTACAGGTTAATAATAAGACATGAGGTAGTCACGATTGTACAAGTCCTATGGATAGAGGAGAGCTGGCGACGAAAGTGGTGGTGACGCTATGGATAGAATTCCAAAATAGTGGGAGAAGAAAGCAAGGTTTTTTCTATTTTTGCTGGACAATCTAGACTTGTCACGTGGCGAGATCCCGTCATCTAAGAATTCATGGGCCTGGTAGGGTCTACATATGATATATATATATATATATATATATATATATATATGGACAAAAAGGGAAGATCAACGCTCGACAACTAAGACTGAGGGTGATGGGTACAAGTCAATAATAAGACATGAGGCAGTCACGATTGTACAAGTCTTATGGCCAGAGGAGGGCATGCGACGAAAGTGGTGGTGACACTATGGATAGAATTCCAAAATAGTGGGAGAAGAGAGCAAGGTTTTTTTCTGTTTTTGCTAGATGATCTAGACTTGTCACGTGGCAAGATCCCATCATCTAACAATTCATGGGCCTGGTAGGGTCTACATATGTTAATATATATATATATATATATATATATATATATATATATATGGATGAAAAGGGAAGATCAACGCTGACAAAAGTCAAAACTAACTCAAAGCCTAACGGAGAGTTTATGAATGGAAATCGAGGCAAGGAAGCTAAATAGGCCTCGAAAGCCTAAACTCAATTGGGCGAAAGTTTGAGACTCAAATCAAAATAGGCCTCGAAACCCTAAACTCAATTAGATGAAAGTCTGAGACTCAAATCAAAATAGGTACCCTAAAAAGCCCAAATGGATACTAAACCCTGCAATGGGCTAGATCTATCCCTAAAACCCTAGGCTAACACAAAAAAAAATTGTATTCCTCAAGTATACATTGATAACTCATACTATATTATAGCATAACTAAAGCTATCATACGTATATTAAACATAACCAGCCTCCATAACATATTCATATGATCATTTGGACCCCATATTCATGGTATGAAAGCTGAACTAACTTGATTGAAACTAGCCCAAACCAGACGAGGCAACAAGTAGATTAAACCCTAACCCGAAGCTAGGGTTTGACAATTAGGATAAGGTGTTCAATTTAGAGGTTTGAATCAAATTTAATTTGACATTAGAAAATAGTTCATGTACCACGAAAACTCACTATTTTATAATGCTTTGTCTTTAATTTGATAATTAAATGGTTAGTTAATGCTTTTGTATTATCAAAAAATAATAAAAACGGAAGGAACTAAAACATTAATATGATTTTGAATACAATGGTACTTGGACCGTGTTATACCTTCTTCAAATATAATATTGTTTATATGTTCCTACCATTTTAATTCACATGTGGTTTTCTACTAAAAAAATTTACTCAAAATTTACTCTTTTTTTGTTAAAAGTCATCGTACTTTAATGGGTAATTAGTTGAATATTGATGAAAAAAATTTTTATATTTAATAAAACATTTTATTTATGACACTATTGAACTAAATATGTAACATCTCAAATCCGGTCACTTAAGAACCGGATCACAACTATTATGATTGAGTTGAGTCAATGTCTAAATTAATTAATTTTTAAGACTTGAACGAGAAATAGATCTGAAGAAACCTTATTGGCATCTTGAAAAATGAAGACATCACTAAATACATAACTAACGTCAATAAGAAAGGATGAATGAATGTGGCCAATAACCTAATAAATAGCTACATACAATGTCATGACATGGGAACACCCAACACGCAGTAAAAACAAAATATAAATAAATAAAATAAGTGAGTAAGTTTATTGAAATGACCGCTAAAGCTGAAATTTGAATGTCTCATCAAGACATGGTATCATGTCTGATCTGTTGATATATAAGCTGGTTAGAGCATAAATCACAATACATTGAATAAACATATGAACACGCGTCAAGCAAAGGTAAAAGCACGAAAGAAAACAACAGTGCACTTAGCCCAATTGTGTGTAGCAACTATCCGTCCTTCCACCAAAGTTGACCCGACACATAGGAATACAATACCTATATATATAATATGAAAAACGTCAGCAACGAGCATCACTAGTCCGAAAAATTCCCTAGTACAAACTGCCAAGTGGAATCTGATTTCCACAAGGAAGGAAAGCAATATATAATCTTCATGGAAACACTCAAAGAGCATCTATTGAGGAACCATCTAGATGAAGACTGGATAGCATCCCAAACTTAACTGATGTTGTGTCACTCTCGGCAACTGCTTCTATTGACAATAATTGGTCGTACTCTTGGGCAAAAACACATATTCTAAGCCCTCTTTATACCTCCATATAACTCTTGGCCCATAGCACAAAGGTCGAGTACACTCAGGCAGCGCCTTAAGTACTCTCTGATACCACAAGTCTAAACATGCACTATACATAATAACCCGTCTACTCTACACCTTGCCTGTTGTGAGGAAGCTCAAGACATAGAGATGCCAGTATCCCTCAAGAATGGACAACCCTCTCACTAATCTATACCCCGCTGTGACTTGCATATGCACTCACTCACGGTATATGGAGGGTCAAGTCCACCAACTTTTGGCTCACTAAAATCTGATGAAAACTATTTATAGCATTGAGAAGGGAATCATATAAATAAGTCTGACGGTAACATGAGGTGGAGCTAAATTTGAAAACAACATGAGGGTCTTATCCTCAATGGTTATTAAGCATGAAAGTAAAATGCATCTTACTGGCCTGTGTTATGTGTGGTCCAATAAAATAGTCACTTAACACATCTTACAATCGGGAAATCAATCTGCAATGGATTAAAGCGGTGAAATAAGAAGAGTCCTAACGGACCTAAGGTCTAAGCTCCAAGCATGATGACACATATACGGTGAGCTTAGACTCCAGAACCTACATAAAAACCCTGTATAGTCGTGGTGTGTGCTCTCATCAATAATTACAATACTCAAACAATAGGCAATGTAAAACAGATCCACAAATAAACACTCAACATGTACATCAAGGCACACACAAATAATAACTAAATAAACAAATAAAAAAAGCCAAATGAATAAAATAATAATAAATAACAACTAAACTCGAGTGAAAAAATAAGTGAATAATAATTAAATACATAATTAGCTAATAAATAATTAAATGAATAAACTCATTTATCAATAAATGAATAGTAATAAATAAATGATATATTAATCAAGAAATAATAATATAAATAATACTATATAAGTTTGTGACTAAGCACAAGTGCTTATTAACACATCACAAATAAGTAATAATTAATTGAATAATTAATTACATAAATAATCACACAAATAAGTAAATAGATGAATAAATAATTAGTAAAATTAATCATTAATAAGAATAGTATTAACATTAAATATATGAATATACAACTAAACACAAATAAATAATAACATGAGTGAGAAAATAAATATTGATTAATTAATTAAGATAAATATGAAGAAGAATAATATCAACAAATAAATGCATCATTAATAATAATAAATAATCATAACATCATTCATCATGTATGATAATTATTTAAATAATAAGAAATAAATAACAATGAATAAATAAATAATTAGATAATTAAATAATAAATAAAGAAAAACAATCTAACATTAAGATATGTCAAATAATACAAATATGCATCTAAAGTAATGTGCAAAGCCTCGAAACACCGGATATGATCGAAAAATGAACGAAAACGGGCTGCAAATGGTTATTGAGTCAACTGGGACAAGACAAACTGAGTAGAGCCAAGTCAACTCGGTCTAAGTTAAGCTTCTGGGATGGGTTGACCCAATGGATACGGGCACGAACAGGCAGACACGGTCTAGGCAGGAGAACACGAAGGGCACAAAATGGGCAAATGGGTCCACAAGGGTTGACGCTGCCCGTCACCGAAGAACGACAATGCCTACAAGTTGGGGTCACCACCAGTATGGGTCAACAAAGAAGGCAACATGGAAGGTGCCTAGGGTGGTGGCTGACGATGTCTAGCCATCGACTGGCCGAAAAATGACCGGGAAGATTGGTATTTTGCTGCAAAAAATGTGGAACTCGCAGGCAACAAATGCGGGTGGGATGATGGCCAAAAAAGGTCTCAAAAAATCTACCATGAGAAGAGGAGTCAATCTGGGTGATCACCTCGGTTCAAGGTGACTCGCCAGCGTCAAAAAATAGCCCAAAAGAGATGGCAGCAGCCAAGATTCGTCAATCAAAACGTCGTCGCCAATGAAGGTGATGAAGGGTACGAGTAGATAGCCAGCCACAAGGTGGCCACAGTAACGGTAGTCTGATGGCCGAAAGGTGGTCGGAGTATTGTCGGCAGTGAGCCAAAGCGGCAACTCCGACTAGGGTCGAAATCTCCAAATTTGTGGGCGAAATTCCCAAAAAATGGTTTGGCCTCATGTGGACAATCCAAATCTTACCACGTGGTGTGTTATCAAAGTGCCTCTGTATGCCTAGTTTGATTTGAATCTTAGAGCATCACTACTCGAAGTTACAGGTTTCGAGGCCTATTTAATTTCTTCGCCTAGATTATCTCAGTTTTTTTACTATATATACATATAAATGAAGTTATCATCTGTATATCAGGCGTACCCAACCTATATAACATACTCATACGGTCATCTGGGTTTATACTCATGATCTGAAAGCTAAACCGACTCAAGACTAGCTCGAAAGAAGTTATATAATAAGCGGGTAAAACCCTAATCCATACTAGGGTTTTACAAAATATACATCATGCCACTTATAAAGCCTATACGTTAACGGATATTGAAAGTTTTGACATTACTCTTTTACATTTTGAGACCACAGCGGTTTATGGCTCAAGCATAAATAAGACTATATAGTATTTACTTGCTTGCCTAAAAGTTATGAAAAGAAATATAATAGAATACCACTATGTATTTGAATTGCTTTACTCAACCCTTTTGTGATCATATCAATGTATTTTTTGCTCACAAAATTGAATGTTTATTTTTTAAAATAAATCAAAAAATTTAACAAAGTTGGCAAAATTAGAGATTTAGAGAGAAAAACGGGGAATTTATATGTAGCTTGGCAATGGGGGGTGTAAGACTTGATTTAGAGATGTGAGGATAGAGCCGTCCATTAGGTTGAGTACTTGCGAAACTTTACTTCACCAAACCCTAATGGTAAAGCTTTAGATAATTAATAATAATATTCAATTTAAGAATCAGGTACCCAATTATAAATGGCCGGTTTGGTAAGAAGATAATAGATACTCGGTATCTCGATACCAATTCTTAAATTTTAATTTTAATTATAAAGATTAATATATCATTACCTTTTAAAATTAATATTTATTAATAAAATTATCAAATATCTCATTTCTATTTTCAATATAATTTTTCACCTAACTTCAATTTGTAGAACATGTATTATTCTTATATAGTTTAAATATTTTTTCCAAACATATAAATTGAATGGTTAAATAGGTACCCATTTAATAAATAGTCGGGTTTGGCTTCGTCTCAGCGGCAGTAGTCGGGTTTAGTATTGGAGGTAAAAAAATTAATTGGTAAATAGTTATATTTTATTTATAAATTTAGCTTAAATGGTAGGTGTGGTTTAGGCAATACTCGACCAAACCCGACAGGTAATCACCCTTATACGAAGATAAATAATGGCATTTCCAAAAAACTTACCACCATTGGGGATAAGAAGAATGGGAAAATAGAAATATTGTAAAACAAAATTTGTTATTTCTCTAAGTAATCTCAAATCACTTCCCTAATGCTTACTTATACTAAATACTATATGGAAGCACACGAGTGCCCTAATGCATTTTAATTAACTACCCAAAAATAACAAATACTTAACATCCAATAATGAAATTATTTCTTAGCACAACCCTAAGCCACATACATATCACGTTATTAATATTATACTATAATAAAGGAAAACTCACCCTTTTTGCACCGTGTGTTTGTACTAGAATTCACCTATATTTACCACGCCAATTATTATTTTACAACTTTTCAATTTCTTATTAAGAAAATACATAAATGCCTATTTTTTTTATAATTTTAAACATTTAATAAGACTTATTATTTTACAATTTTACATTTCTTATTATGAAAAAGTAATAATTTTTAACCCATTTAATACTAATATTAAAATAAAAAATTTTCAGCTTAAATTGGCTGTACATAAAAATTACTAAAAATAGATAAAAACCCTTAATTGAATAAACGTAAATAAGAAACTATTATAATTTTGTAATTTTAAATTAAATTCAAAAGTATATTTTAAAATCAAATATGATGATATTTATGATGATATTTACAAATTATAAACTTATGGACTATGCACAGGTGTCTAGTTAATACCTACAACATATATACTTCTAGGTCTCCCAGATAACCTTCTTGACCCAAGTGGTAAAAAAAAAGCCAATTGACTGCCTACGGAGAAGGCAAACAAAGCCAGAACAGATTTATTAAAAGAACATCAAGAAATACATTTCTTACTGTTCTCTTCTTTTCCTTCCCTTTGTGCGTGTGTGTGTGAAGAAACCCATTTGAAACAGATCGTTGAAACTTCAAACTTTACAAACTGAAACAGATCATTGAAACTTCAAACTTTATAAACTGCGCGTTTCTCCTGCTCTTTCTAAAGAGATGCAGTGCTAAGGGAGCCTTTAAGAAGCAGTTTTGAAACTTATAACAGCAAGTTAGCACATTCACTATGAACCACTTGATGAGAAGAAGCATTTGGCATAAAACGCCAATACTGTCAAAATGCTCAAAACAAAATTTGTAGATTTCCCAATGATGATTCAAACCCTAACTATGATGAATCTGATGATCATGAACAAACAGAACTAAACAAATCAATTTATTAGATTACGCCCCAAAGCTGACATTATATAATCCATCAAAGTGGATGTCATGATCTTAATTTACAATGTGTGAAGCCGAGAGAAACACACTTCAAATAAAGAATAGAAATACTAGGCTAAGGAGATAGAGACTACATACAAGGACGCTGGAAAAAGCATGTATCTTAAGTGCCTATTGGTTAGCTTGCTTAGATTGCACAGACGCAATAGCACCTGAAGAAGGTGCAGATTTCCCATTTTGTGGATATAGACTGGATGCTACAGCAGAGTCGCTGATTAGTCCATCGAAGTTAAGTTTCACCTTCCTACAGCTGAAGTTAAAGAATCAATTAAGAAGAAGGTATAAAGTGCTAGCAGGAGATAAAATTTCAAAGGCACATTCAATGCAGTAAAAAAGTGGTCAAAGATACCTCTTCAAGCGGTTATTTATGGCTGTTAGATCTTTTGATGGACTTTGATAAGCATGGCTGCTCTCTCCAACACAAGCATAGTAACTTCTAGAGCTGGGAGATATCCATGTATCCATCTATATAAGAGCACCACTAATCAGTGAACAGCAAGTAAATAAATAAAGCAATATAGGTGCTAGGGATACAAGTTAACCACGCAAGCATATGTCGAATCACGTTAAGAATAAAGTTGCAAATAATTAATGTTATGTTATCGCCTATTAAAAGGTCATTCATATATCCCCTCGATGATGAAAAAATGATAAGACTGTATCCCAGTTACATACACATCTACCCGCTCAGTAAATAATCACAAAAAACCAATGTATTCTCAAATAAGTTGAAAATTCTCTTGAGAACAGCCAACTGATTGATATAAGAAGCCTATATTACAAGAACAAGAATAACATGCATTAGTCTTGGTAGTCAAATATAGATGTAATCAAATCTTGACCTAATCATATCAAGTACCAATAATGAACTATAAATCGAGTATATCAGCAAGGATGCCAAACATATAATAATGACACAAGTTCCTTCCAGTTAGAACTTAAGTACTTTGTCCAAAAGTTTGTAGCAGACCTTTGAGGAACGTAACGGAGAGACATATACATTATGAGCTGCAGACACTTTCTTAGGAGATATATCAGGAATACTGGGAAACGACGATAATCTAGGCCCTTCACAAGGATGTCCTGAACAATAAGATGATCAAAATAAACTCAACTGACAAGATACCTGCCTTAATTTGAAACAAAGTAAATAAAAACTGACCTGTACTGTCATTAATGGTATTATTCTCAGCAGTTCCATTCACCCTAAAAGCTGTTACAATAGGTCCCATTTCCACCAAATGTGACTTGACAGATGGAATAAACACGTCATTGTAGAATTTGATAACATCCACATGATCTCGTGCAGTTCTCTGTTTTCTCAAAGCAACAAAAAATTTCAACTTTAGAAACCTTAGATTAGACTCAACAAATTTTTCAGAAAATGGATTTACCGCATTGCGACTTGCTGATGAGCAATTGACATATACACTGCGAAAAACCTGCGCTTTACAATAAGGCTGCTTTTTATAATTGCAAATAATTTCCTTAAATGACAGCTTCACTTCAGAAATCTGAAAAAAATATAAATGAATTGAAAAGAATATAAATGTATTTAACAGAACAAAGGGAATAGAAGGGGATGAATTTAGAGAGAAATTTTTACATACCTTTGCCACACCATATATGCTGCAAAGAATAAGCTGATCAATATGGCGGTTGAAAAAAATGGCAGTCTGCTGGTTAAGAATCTTCTTAGTAAAGTTGTAAACACTCTCCATAATTTCCTGAGACAACTGCAGCCTTTCACACAAGCTTTTAACTCTAATAGCACATAACTTTAAAATCTGCAAAACAAGAGGTAAAAAGTTAATGAAGCGCCTGTAGAAAAAGGTGGCCAACAAATTAATTATTTTACAGCATTTTCCAGGAGAATAAGTTAGCCATTAGCAGCAAATACAATAAAAACAAGAAAAGAAAAGCATACCTTAGTAAAAAATATTTGAATTCCAGTCTCTGCACATGTTTCTCCACCTCCTGTTGGACTAGGGCGTGCAGGGCTATGGAAAATTTAAAATTCAAACATTAGAAAAATAAATGGCTGCTGGAAATTAGATGAACCATAATAATCCAAATAGAATCCCTACCTAGCAAAAACTGATTGCAAGGGTGGTAACACTTTTGCTTTTGGAGAGTTGAAAGACAAAACATTATTTTTAACTGTAGATGTTGAGGAGTTACACTCAACTGATACATTCCTCTGCTCACCACAAAGTCTCTTTGGGGATCGCATGTCTCCATTTTGATCTGCATCCCAACAATACACGTTCAACATATCACTAGGAAGCTAATCATTGCCATTTATATTATCCTGTATGACTGAAACACAACACTGGTAAAAGCTTAAAAGAAGGCATGTGGGATAAAATCCATGTAGAAGTGAAGCCCACTGACGTAAGTATTGGTCTGGGTAAACTACCAGATGAGTACCTATATTTTCCTACAAGATTTATATCCAGGTATTGAAATGTTTTAGATAATTCACAGATAAGAGTCATTATACAGATATAGAACTATCAAAAAATAAAAAACTGAGAATCAGCAACCAACAACTAGCCTCACTTGGTCCAACTTTTAAGCTCATAACTTGATACCAAAAATACCTTTGCCAATTGTATCCACCCTCATAACATAAGGTTCCCCCTTGCACTTCTCTAATTAGATATATGAAAAACTATCATGCAAAAAATTCATCAAGAAGTTAACTCCAACCTTTATCGCAAAAACTGGTTCAAACAAGCTAGAATGGAAAGGAAACTCACCTCTTGGAACAGGAATAGAAGTCAGAGGTGGCAGTATTCCATTTGAAATGTTATGCTGAGCTGCAATCGCATCTAAAGATGGCATTGGCTCTGCAAGTAATGATTGCCGGTTTATCTCTGTAGCAAGATTTGGTCTAGCAATAATCAAGGAATTATACATCGATGAGCCCTTTTCCCATGCCATACTCTCCAGTAACCGCTCTTCAAGAGAGTTCAGGTGCCTTTTCAACTCTCTTGGTAGGCTATCTTCATGCCTCACAAAAGTTTCGATAACCTTGCTCAAGTCAAAAGCCGTAATTCCTGTTTTCTCCAAAACAGCAGGAAACAATATGGCAGTAGTTTTGTAAGTAGCCAAAATTAGCTCTGCGGAACAAGCTAGCATGCATCTATGGAATCTCTCATTTGACAACAATAAAGTTAGATTATTTCCCTTCAAGAAATTGGATTCAGCCCTACAAATTGCCTCCAAAACTCGGTAGTATAATTTCAATGCTTCCATTTTTCTTTCGTCTGCCCATATGTTGTCCATAAAATTAGCGGTTTGTGAGCAGCCAGAAGCAGCTCGCTCATAATGACTGCTAGGAAATATTGCAGCAAGTATGACATGAGCTCTGTAGGCAACCTCATGAGTAACATCCCTATCGCATGATGACAAGTATGCTTCTAATTCTGACGAAGGCTTGGAAGGAAGCGGAGAAATGACAGTGCGTAGCCACTTCACAGTCGTCATAGCTGTGCTTACAGGAGTTGGAGCCATTCTTATGTCAACACCACCTAACTTGCTATTAGTCAACGAAGCAATGGGAGAACGCAATGGGGTGACAGGGCATGCTGCATTCTTAACTGGGGAGGACAATGTTTCAAAATTTCTCTGCACAAATTTGAAATAAAATAACTCGGCATTAATTCATCTAATACAGTTGTGACTCATTCCAAAAGTTCAAAAAAATAATGCAAATAATATAATCTCTCTTGAAATAAACCATTATTACAAGACTTACCTTAATCCCAGATAAATTCAGCGAATTTCCAGGTAAGCTTGCAGTGCCAAGCAAAGATTCATCCTCATCAATAAACATTCTTTCATCAATGTTACCTTTACTATCAATCGCATCACAATACTGCTTTTCCAAAACTTGTAGACTCAATAACATTGACTCCTTATTCATTAAATCCTCAAAGTAGGCCAAACCAGCTGCATTTGCAGAGAATGAGACATCTAATGTATGAACGGGACAAATAGATGCTACAAACAACAAGAAACTGATCAACTAACCTGTGTTAATATTGTCCAAGTTTTCAGATTTACTTTCTGAAGCTGAACATGGTACTTTCTTTAAAATATCTGCTATCAACTTATTAGCATTTTCCATCATTTTCCTTATTTCATCTTCTGAAGTTTGATAGATTTCACAGAGAGATGAAATAAGATCCACCCCTTTCTCGGTCTTCTTAGCTGAATAAAACAAATATAGAAAAAGTAGGTCAAATAATACTTAATGTCATCTACTAATATCTTGAGACCAAATAGCGAAAGGAATTACCAAAGGGAGAAGTGTCATCAAGAGAAAAGTTCCTAAAGTGCAGAGGGACATGAAGGATCAGAATAGCCTATCATGACAAGAGCAATTAATTCAATGAAAATTAAATGTTAAAAAAATATGTAAGTTTGAGAAAATCTGAGTAAATAACTAACCAAAACAGAAACTAGGCCGGTGGTACATGTGACCAGATCCTTAAACCTACTAAACACACGGATTCTGAGTAATAAAAAGAGTAGCCAGCCAAACCGATGAAAATT
Source organism: Piper betle (assembly GCA_033002965.1). Lineage (NCBI taxonomy): Eukaryota > Viridiplantae > Streptophyta > Magnoliopsida > Piperales > Piperaceae > Piper > Piper betle. The sequence continues at coordinate 15,266 of JAURVB010010649.1, forward strand.
AGACAAGCTGTCAGCAATATCATTGGGAGCACTCAAGTTTCCATTATTTATATCCCTTCTTGAGAAAAACTTCTGATACCCTCCGTTGTAAAAGCTGAATAAAGAAATAATCAAAGGCTTAAATTTACAATTATAACAATCTGATGTAAAATAAAAACTCCAATCCATGACCAAAATTATGTGGATTCAAGTGGATAAAGATGATGACAATGAGGGCAATGTAATTTTTGTTTCTAAACAAAAGCGGCTTTGGAATATAAGACAATCTAAAAAAATAAAGAAAAAGAGGAAGAAGAAGAAGAAGAATATATTGCAATTGGTCAAAACTTTCATCAAGAATAAAATAACAATTTGTTCAAAGGGAAACAATAACAAACTATTAGCTTCCAAAGGAAACTGAATTTCTATTTAATAGCAGCTTTGCGATAAACGGTGACTAAATTCATATTTTTGATTCAGCATTCATCTCATAAGGCATAACTACTAACTTAAAAAAGCATATGATGATGATGGTGACATATATTCAAACTACATATAATTAATCCCTCTTTCAAGGGTTGCAATAAGAAGGAAAAGTGACGTAAAAATTTCTACATGGTTTATACAATCATGGAAATATGATATTCAAGTCAAACATCCCAATCTGGCTTCTAGACAAGGTGTATAGTGGGATAATAATGATGATGAAGCATGAGAAGAGCTTAAGAGTTCCATTGCATACCATATTCATAAACTCCACATTTGACTACAATTTGATAAATGCATTCTTGCAGCAAGTTCACATTGATAATTGGCATATTGCATTGAACAAAAATAAATATTTAAGCATGTAACCAGTAGCAGCGTCAATCAGACCAGCATCAATAAACATGGCAAGAGATAATGTCTAAAACAAAACTTACTTGCTTAAAAGGCTGAGCTGCACAAAATCTTCTTGTAATTCCTTAACCTAATTACATTTACAAGGACATATTAAAACTCATTTACAAAAAAGTAATAGCAACAGATAGCAATTTTGGCAATTAGACATGCACCTGTAGCCTTTTCTCCCAATTTGCACCAAACATGTTGCTCAAAACATGTTCTGACCTTAGAAAAAAATGTGGCATCTCCCTGCAGAACTCGACAACACTGAAGACGAAATTCAAAAAGAAGAAAAACTCAGGTACGTGGGAGAACAGAGTAATTCATCAGAAGAAGAAGATATATGATTACGTGAGCTTTGTGGCCCTCAATATATTGCACAAACTGAAATTGCCACCATCAATGACTTTCCGCTCTTGGTTGGCTGGAGTTGTTACACTTAATCTCTTCACAGTAAACAGAATGCAAGCAAACCAGAACCACTCTATTTCCGCCGTCTAATTGCACAGCATTGGAAAGAAAGCATTAGGCCAAACAAAGCAAATTCAATGCACACACTAACATATTTCAACAAAATCATTAACAAAAATTTCCTCTTTTTTACTATTTTCACCGTCAGTGAGCACACAAGACAGAAGAACATAATAAAGCTAAACAATGAGAATTCAATGCAGACTATGATATATTTCAATAAAATACATGAAAAATTCACAATTTTTGTATAATTTGCCATCAAATCTTGACTAATTCGATACACGGTCCGGCATATTCCGACAGAACCCATGAAAAGCTCCTAATTTGTGAACAACACACAATCTTTAGAGAAAGAACTTACAGATCCGCTTCCTATGGACGACATATGCGCAAAAAGGAGACTTTTGGTCTGTTGCAGTAGCCTCAACCCCTGTTTGAACGTCTCCTCGCTAAGCGATAGCCCAGTCTGCCCAATATCATCAAAACCATCAATCGCATATAACAAAACAACAACAACAACACCCCCAAATCAATACTAGAATCCAAACCTTGCACAGCTGCTCGAATCTCCCTTCAACACTCCCATCGTCGGGACGCGAATTCCGGGAAGAAGCCGGATCCTTGCTGTCATTGCCATCCTCCATTACCGCCAAACCGGGACTCATCATTTCACGCCGGATCCGCCCCCAACCCTATCCGATCGGCCACCATATCAGTCAAGAAAAACACTAAAAGTCTCCCGAAACCTCCGATACCGCAACCAAATTTCCGCCTGACTAGCGCCAAATCTCCGATCAAACGGCGCAAAATCGAATCTTTATGCAACAATGGACGACGACAGACCTCGCCGTGATAGGAATCGGAAAGCTTTGGAAGAATTCGGAGTTGGGATTAGAGGAAGAGGGAGAAGTTAGGGTTTGGGGAAACCGTGGGCAGCGCGATCCTCTCCTTTTGCTGGGAAGGGCGGGAAAACAATGATGGCATGTATACCATGAACCATGATGGTGGGACGTTCATGTATGAATGTATGCATATCATGGGCCATGCCCATGGCCATACCATGACACCTATCCGTTACTTCTATCTGCTTCCCTGATTTTTTTGTGGTTAATTATTGTTAAAGGAATCTTCGAGCATATATAAACTATACCCGAAAAAGAAATCTGTATTACGTTAAAAAATTATTTATTTAATTAAAAATTAATAAAACAATATATTTAAATATAAAAATGATAAGAAAATTTAAATGATTTGGGTTAAAATAAATTTAAAATATTATAGCCTGTGCATCTGGGTTGTAAAAAGTCACCAAATTAATTAATTAACCATTCCAAATTAAAATAGAATAACATATAAAATAATTTATTCACTATATAAAAAAATAGTGAAAATTTTAGTTAATTTAAACATAAACAATAATAGTAAAAGGTTGTATTTTAGTTCCTTTACCAATTTAACCGAAAGTTATTTAATCATTTTATAAATAATTATAAAAATCATTTTTATGTTAACGTTAATTTCAAAGTTTTAATTGTCAAAGCCTCGCTTTAATGGAATTACCTAATTTAGATTTTATATTTACTTGTTTCTTACTTTGTAACAATATTTTATCATAGGTTAGATGGTTCTAATATTTTATATTTGGTGAATAAGAAGTTGTTTTCAATAACTATAATTTTAACTTGCTTAATATTGTTAGTTTATTATATATAAAATGGTGAAATTTTATAACCTTTTAATAATAGTTTAATTGAAGACAAATTGACAAAAGCTCAATTATGATCAAATTTTATAAATTTGGTTAGCAATTTTAGTTATGGTCAAATATTTTAAAATGGTAAATGGTTACAATGATTGTTATTAACCAAATTATTTACAACCCTAATTGCATATGTCTTTAACTAGTATAATAAATTTTTGTAAGTTAATTTAACATAAAATGTATGTAAGTCCAATATTTTTCTAATAAATATTATTTGGAAAAGCATATACTAGCCCTCAATCATTCATATTCTTAATAAAAATTATTCCAAGATAATATTCAAACATTAATTCGCATTATTCCAATTATCAATAGAAGTTATTTTTTCATTAATATCCTTGATATAAACTCTCTTTAGGGATATATTTCTTTACAAATATTAATCTAAAAAACACATATTACCCCTCATTATTCACAGTTATAATAAAAGTTGCTCCTTATCATTAATTAGCATTCCTAATAAAAACTCTACTTAGCATTTCTAATAATTAAAAACTCTTTTTATAATACTAATTATTTCTCATTTTTCAAGTGAGCTCAAGACTACAGTGATCTCTTCTATATTAATAACTTTTAATTAACTTTGTCAATGTTGAATTTAAGATTTTTTTAATTATTATTGAAGAATTCATTAAATAAAATCAATACTATATTTAAAACCTCCAAACGTTTAAGCTGTTCATTTTGTAATACATTTTAATTAAAATAAATTTTAGAAATAGTTCACATATTGCACAAGTTTTCGATTAGTATACATCGTGTCATGGAATGATATTTTATTATTTAAATATTAAAATATTTAGAAAAGTTTATTTTATCAAATAATACAATATAAATTTTAGAAAATTGAATATATCAAAGTTTATATAAAACCTGATATTATTATGAATGATTTTTTCAATGTAGAATTCAGGTATAAATTAACTGGAGCATTTTGAACATAAGCGTTCAATCACTTTATTAAAATTAATTAAAACTAGACGATATCAATGCTTGCAGTCAACTTCTATCCCCACAAACAAGGATGTAGCCGATTACGATGCATGCATGTATGTGTCTTCGATCCCCACAAATACATGACCATCCTACATGGGCAGATGCATATACACGAGATTGGGAACCAATTAAAACTCGACGCGTGTTTTCACCGCGAACTCTTAGGAAGATGATAGAGTAAAAGTGAAGTGTGGGCCCATGTGTATAGTGGGACGTGCGGAATCCGCCCTCGGATACAGCGATCTCGAATCTGGTCAGATTTAGATGGTTTCTGGATTTTTGTGTGCGTGTTAAATTAAATAAATAAATAAATAAAAATATATATAAATGTAAGATTGCATAAAAATGGGAGATTGCTGGCTCTGATGCCCATGCAGATTTTGCCCCTTTGTCGCCTTCTGTTAGTATCCATCAATTGACATCTTTCGCTGACGTGAATGGTCGGATAACTTTTTTATAAAATAGGGTAACACGAAAAAATATAAAATATAAAAATTTCCCAATAATTATCTTTAAAAAATTATCATGCAATGTCTTTTATTGAAAAATAAATTGAGTTTCGTGTGTTTTGTAAAAGAAAAACATGATTTTCTATTTTATCAAACAACATTAGGAAGAATGTTGTTTTGTGATATACATGGTCCATGGAGTTTTATGTCTATGTGATCCGAGTCAAAATTTTATTACAATAAACTAGTCAGTTCAACCGTCGATTTGAGTGGAATCAATTTCATGAACTACGTGTTGAATTGAAGCCAACTATGGGTTATAAGCGATGAAGGTCAAATGTACTTGAATATATGATGATAATGTCAAAAAGATGGTAAGAAATGAGTTATTATAATATATAAAAGTATGCAATATTTTTTTGTTTATAAGTTTAATCATAAAAATAGTTTTAAGTTGAATAACGTATTAAGATGCATTATAGGGCAGTTTGGGCGGGTTAGTAATTATAGAGTATGTCATTTGGATGGTGCTGTATTTTTTATATTTTATAGGATTTTTTCATTACGAACTAGTTATTATTTTGACTCGAATAAGAATCAAATCAATACATATTTACAAGTTTTCCACCGAGTGTTTCTTCTCCCTCCAGACACTTCCTCACCCCAAACCTCGTCGTCGCCACCCTTCAGTTGTTGCCACCGTCGTCACCAACATTGCACTGTCGTTGATCGACACTGCCCCACCTTGTCGTGCCTTTGTCGTGCACCCCAGCCAACCCCGACCACCATCTTGCCACCACGATGCCAGAATTGCCCCATGATCCGCGATGCTCACATTGTCGATTCGCCATTGTCTGGGCCACATTGCCGCCGCCGTGACGCCAACTAAACTTGACGCCCCGACTAAACTTGACGCTGCCGCTGGTAATCATCACCGCCACTACCATCACTCACCGTCACCACCATTGGATCGAGGTCATCGAGCAGGTGCCAACGGTACCTCATACCACCGTCACCTTGCCGGTCGCTGAAAAATGGCCGAGGAGTTGTTGAAAAACTGTCGGAAAACCGTCAGAACCTGCTAGAAAACCAGATTTGCTGGAATTCACTAGATCTTCTACCGAGTTTGCCCAATTGAACCTGATTAAACTTTGGACGCCGTCGAGCGCCAATTCGAGCTCTGAGACGCGTGATAAAACCCTAACTGTCGCCGATTGCCAATGATGCGAGGTATAATTACCTCCGATTTAATTATTTAAAATTGATTATTATTAGTACAATATGCTAGGATTGGTGAATTGTGTGTTATAATTATATATATGAATGTAGATTTGATTAAGAATAAAATATAAAATTGTTTGATTGAGTGGTGTTAAATATGAAAGCTAAAAAATTAATTAGGGTAACTAAATAATGATCATGATTTAATGCAAACTAGCCTAAGTAGACTTGCTAGAATTGACATAGGTTGATGTGATTATAATTGATGTGTGATGGATGTATGCATGATATAGGATGTATGACTGCATCATAAGCGGAGCGTTAGCTTTTAGTTTGTCGTGTAGGGATGGAGTAGAAGCTCGACTGTCTAGGCGCGAAGACCCAATTGAAGCTTTTACTAGGTTTGTTTAGGACTCATTCTCTATTTTACACTTTTCTATTGTGTATTTGATTTATCATGTGCAGAACGAGTTAAGTGGCATTTTATCGGATCCCACCTAACTCGGATCATTTAGCCAATAATTTTTTGAATTAATAACCCTCGAAGTTGAGATCCCTTGAGTTAATTTTCAAATTTCAGATCCACCACAAGTTGCATTCGAGCCTATTGTATAAATCCCAACCCAGACCTATATATGTATAGTTTTCACGTTTTCAATGAGAGATGGAATGACAATTATAGACAGCCACGTTTTGAGATAAGGCGTGTGTTCGTCAAAGCGGGCTCTTGAGCTAGGGAGAACCTACTTCATTCCCAAGGGAATCCTGACAACTCCACATTTGAGTTCCTTAAACCTAAAGAAGTGTGGAGGTTCATGAGTACTGCAATGCAGCGCATGTCTAGACTTGTAGTTTCAAAGGGTACTGAAGGCGCATGCCTGAGAATACTCAGCCCATATACTCAGGGTCAGGAGTAATATGGAGGACATAGATGGTGGAAAGGAATAAAATTGATACGAGAAGCGATAGAGAAATGACCAAAGTATAAGAATGGGAAAGAAAGAGGGTTGGGGGTCGCTGTCGATCCAGGTCAATGGCTCCCATATATGCCTTGATGAGTGTTCTATGAGGAAGATATGGATTTCTATTCAACAGGAGTGTTAGCTCTCCTGTGTTAGATTGATATTAGTTATTTCTTACACCAGAAACACTCGTTACTGATGGTTTTCTATATATATATATATATATATATATATATATAGGTGAGCACTTTGAGGAATGAGAACTGTCGGGATTACGGAGGAGTAGCACAGAAATCGTGCACACATGTACCTGACTGAGTGTATGTAGTGATGATGACGTGTATTGAACTGTGTTGTTGAATTTGATATGCTATAACTGTGAATCTATTATGAGCATTTTACATGTGTCTGGAAATGGAAAGTGAAAAATGTGCAGGGTAAACTACGAAGCAAAGACAACTAAAATGTGATGGAAAATGAAATGTTTGGATTATGTTTTGATGCCTGTTGATATAATTATATGATGTTTACTGTTGACAAGGTGGCCCCTATTACACTTTTAAGGGAGACTTTGTCCGTTTTTTCAAAAAATTAATGAATTTTTATTTTTATTTCTTACTTGTTGCATTGTCTTGTTTTTGTTTGTACGTCATGGCATGTATGTAAGATTGCGTTAGAGCCCAAGCATCTCATCCATATATTTCATGTTTGCACCTCCATCTTAAGACATCAAGGGTAGACACGAGTCGGCTTAACGAAATCAAGTTGATTAGTGAATGATTCAATTGCTGGTGACATTTTCGGGTTGGTTCATGGGAGAGCTGGAACGGGGTGTCACACTTTTTCATCATAATCTAAGGTTAATATTAAGATGAAAGAATGAATGTGATTAGTATAAAAATCATTTGAAATTGAGGAACATGTTTTGGGCACCTTTCAATAAAATTTAATCATGGAAAATAACTGCAATCTTCTCGGTTCTAAATATGATTACTCATAACTTATAAGATTGAGTAAGGTTAGAAAACCTTCCGGCAGAACAAAAGGCATGAAAATAGCTTTCTAACACGTTAACAATCTCTTAGGTTGTCGTAATAAATATAAAGTGAGAGTTTAAAGATGGTGAAATATATATATATATATATATATATATATATATATACATGGGTTAGGGTAACCTAAGGCGACAGAAAATTTTTGTAGTTGCCACTAATCTGGATTGTCTGATCATAAGAACGGTCCAGATCTATGGATCTTCAAAAACCCTAACCTCTCCTCCTCCTCCCCCGTGCCACGGCCGTCGCTTGCCATCGTCGCCTCCTCCCCGACCCCACCCGTGCCAGGGTCGCTGCCTCCCCTACCTGCCGCCGCTCCCCTAACAACCCCGCCCGCAGCCGCCGCCGCTCCCCTCGCAACCCCGCCCTCGCCGTGGCCATCACTCACCGCCGCCTCCTCCTCGACCCGCCCGCCATTGCACCCCTCGTGACCTCGCTGTCGCCTACGTCCGCCGCGCCCCCATCTGCGTTGTTGATGACCTTCGTCACACCCACCCTCGACGTGCCAATGCCGTTCTTCCTCGCCGTGCCCACACCCGCAGGCATGGGGGTGGTAAGGAGGAACGGCTGTGGCACGTCAGGCATGGGCGCGGCAGAAGTCGTTGGCAATGTGGACTGGAGCACAACCAACCGCCACGGCGGCGAGTAGGGTCGCAAGGGGGAACGACGGCGCGGGGAGGAGGAAGAGTGGTTAGAAAATTTTCCTGCAGTGGCCCCCAGGTTACCCTAACCCTCTCTCTCTCTCTCTCTCTCTCTCTCTTATATATATATATATATATATATATATATATATATATATATACACACCCGAAAAAAATTGGAAAAAGAGTTTAAAATCCTAGCTTTTTTCCACGGATGTAACGATTTTTTACTTATTTTTATGTATATTTGCAACTGAACTCAAACAGAACTTGAAATTCCAAATGTGCTCCGATGGTCATTCAGATAAGACACATTCGGCATGCATATAGCACCTGATCGTTCAGAAGGGCCGTGACAAATGTGTCATGGCCAACACCATCACGGTAGGTGCAGTACAAGCTTCGGCAGGCTATGATGAAGTCGTGACAAATTCCGTGGCAAATTTTTCATGGCTCAAATCCCATAGTGATAATTAGTATTTTTACTATTCAATGATTAAACTTCTCATATCTCCTTACATAAATATTATATTATATATGTTTTTAGATAATAAAATTTCTTTTGTAGAATCAGATTGACTAATGATAATTTACAATGAAAATTACACTGACTAACGTTGAACATGTTAAGATTTTGTAAGATAACATGCTTTGCACTAGATTCCACCACAACGTTGTAATCGGACAAGAACAAAGAGTAAGGATAAAGTAAATAATCAAAGATGCAAGTTAGAGCAAGGAAAACTATAGTGACAATATGGGCATGGTAATAAAAATATAAGAATTATGTCTGCGTTACAAGTAATATTTTCAACAAAAATAAAATAATTTGAAAAATAAAAGGATGAAGTTGGCTATCTAGAGATTAGTATGACTTAATGAAGTAAATAAGGGGTGCATAAGTTAAATAAGGGATGTGTGAATTAAATTTTGTTTGGAAAAAATAAAAAAGGAGATGTATATATATATAAGTGAAAGGAGGGGACTCTTTAGTAATCACCTTCCTCTTTTCCCTTCTCTCGTCTCGTCAGACTCTCCCCTCCTCTCTTGCTACATTGACTTGCATGCAAGGCTTCAAGAGCTTCACCTATTAGCTAGGGCAGATTTTATGGAAAAATATATTAGTAAATCAATGTTAATAATCAATTTAAAATAAAATAATAGTTAGATAATGCTTCCATCTATAAAACAATAGTAAAATCTTTGCCACCGAAAAGCCTTCCCAACTAGTTTGTCGTGACAAAATCCGTGATTATTTTTACAAAGTAAGATGTCATGACAAATTTGTTTCGGCAAAAACGAATTCTCTAGTAGTGTTAATATTGGTTTTTTTTTCTAAGGAGGAAATTCCATCGTGTATATATATATATATAATATTTTCATAAACTTTCGAATGAGCCACTACAATGTTAGATGAGTTACAGCCGAGTTAATTTGCTGTCAATTTGGGCGTAGGAATCTTGGAAGATATCTTCCCCAGGTAACAATGCCTTGCGATCTCTCACTCCCTTGCCTGCAATATTTCCCAGCACATTCATTATGAATTAGTTTAGAGATGGGTTTGAATATCAAATGTCTGTGAATCTGATTTGAATCCCATCCGTTTATATCTGATGCGAAGTAGTTTCAGATTAGATTCGAGTTCAAACTTTTCGAACATACAATATACTCGAAAATATTTGTATCCAATATAGAATTTGGGTGAACTGATCCGAATAAGTGATATTTTATAAAAATATATTTTAAAATATTTAAAATAATATTTTTATTTTTTAACTATTTATATTAAATTTTATATTATTTTAATCATTTTTCGAATTTAAATCAGATACAGGTTTTATAGATTTGGATCAAATACGGATATGGTAAATAAAATGGACGTAAGATTCAGATTCAGGTCATATTTGCATTTGGATTTTTGAATTCAGGCCAGATTTGGATTGGTCATATCCAACCCAAACTCATCCCTAAGTGAGCTGCATTTGCATGGGGCTACTTTAAAATATCTACTTTTATCGGAAATTTATGTGGGTAGATAAAAAATTGGAAGGCTTGAAATTATGGTAACAAGTCTTGGGGGCAGTCTGTAGAGCAAGAGTCCAATAATTTGCCTCCAAGAGCAAAAGCCAAAAAATTGGATTATGCTCTACAAATTGCCTCCGGTATAATTTTGGACCTTCTATTTTCTTTTGTCTTCTTCATTTGTAAGAAAATAAACTCATTTCCGATCATGGAAATCATATTGCCTTCAATATTATCAGATTGAATCATGGTATTCCCATGTTGAAAACCAACTCAAAGGCTGGCACTCCATATGGTCAGATGAGGACGAATCAGTAGTTCCCTAAGCGACATTTCCTTTGGCGCATCCAACCATTTCCACCTAACTACGTTGGTACAACACGTTCAAATTAGGCATTTGTTAAGTATTTTTCAATCAGATTAGTTAAAGATAAGAGGTATGACTTGCATTTTCCATTTACAATTACTAGCATAGAGTTGCCTAATATTCATGTCGGCCGACGAAAACAAGGAATTATGCATAATAATTAATGCATAGCAGCTAACAATATTGTAACAAGAAGACTTGTACTTGAGGATGAGCAACAAAGATTAAAAAGAGAGTCCTTTTGAAAATATCAGAGAACATATAAATGAACAACTACTTGATAATGATCCTTCTTAATTTTCTTTAGTTACACTTATTACTCCTAAATATATAAAAAAAACAAAATTTTACAACCGCTAGAGGAAGGGCTTGGAACCTTCGACCTTCCGGTTAACAGCCACACGCTCTAACCAACTAAGTAGCAATCTGTCAATTTTATTTTAATATTGAAATTAGAATTAGTCTTTATTCACAATGTCTCCTTATCTCACACGTCTCTTTGGCATTGGTAAAGAGATCTTCAACTAATTTGAAGCCATGCTGTGCACGAGGTGCACTGCATGCATCTCCGATGGAGCTATGGCAAGAAAAGAAAGCTATTCAACCTGTTCATTATATAAACTACCATTCACAACTCTCTCTAAAACCACCCAGCTAGAGAAGAAAAATGTCAGAATACACTGCAACAATAAGCACCAAACTTTTTACTATTGTAATCTGTCATGTACTTGTTATCTATATCACAAGGTTGGCCATGGCTTCAGACGAATCAGCAACTAAAAATGCACTTTTGAGGCCACTGTTGTTCTTACTGGTAAAGAGGATGCTAGTGGCTCCCTTTTTTCGCTCAACAAGCCAATGGTGAGACCCTTTTAATTTCACATTATACGAACATTTTTCTTACAGTGATATTTATAATGGGTCGTTTTAGTTTATTTTGTTGACATCAAAAACTATGTCAGGCCCTACAACTATCATTGGATCGCTCACTGGCTTATCACCAGGTTTGCATGGGTTTCATGTACACACGCTAGGTGATACCAGTGATGGCTGGTTGAACATTGTTTTTTACTGTCCAATTCATTAAGTTCTAAAATTTCATATGTGGGTTTTTATTAATAGGAGTTGTAAAAAAATATTTAGTGACTGTACGTCCGTACCATAAGATTGATTATAACAGCAAATATATGATGATCATCAAGGGCCAAAAATGTAGGATATTAATCTTCAATCTTGTTAGCCTCACTTCAATCCGGCCGGCAAAGACCATGGAGCTTCAGAAGATCAAAATCGCCATGCTGGTGATCTTGGGAATGTCCTGGCCGATGAGAATGGTAACAGTTTTGATCTCATTCTTTGCATATAATCTAGTTTTTGCTGTATATATATAACTTTTGATCAACTATTTACATCGAGAAACACATTAAATCAATTAGATTGCTTACATAATTCTGATATATAACATTCCAGGCTCTGCACCAGTGAGCATCATGGATGGCCAGGTTCTTCTATCTTCTTCTTCTTACAAAATTGCACAAAAAACATACAAAACGTGAATATGTTTGTTAATGGGTTTTTTCTATTATACAATATATATATATATATATATATATATATATATATGACTGCTAGAAGAAAACCTGTCTGATTACTTTGTTGATCTCCCATCAGATTCCATTGAGTGGGCCTAATTCTATAGTGGAAAGGGCAGTTGATGTAGATGCAGATCCAGATGATCTTGGGAAGGATATACATTTGATAAGTAGTTTGATAATTTGTTCATAGATAGCATTTTAGTAAGTATATATAATGTCATTTATTTGACTTATATATAATAATGTATATATAAGTATATGTAATAAACAAAGTTTCTTATATGCTGTATTTAACCTCTTTGGGTGGACTAAGGCTTAGCAAAGTCACTGGAAATGCTGGGGACAGAGTAGCATGCAGTTGGTTGATTGATTACTGGCTTAATCAGATCAATTTCTTCATATTGATCATCTTAATTTTATGGCCTGTGAATTCTTTATTTAAACTGGTAACTATTCTTAATTAATCATTGTTTTTTTATTTACCTATAGGAGTGGTGGACCTTCTAGCTTGATGAACCATGGAGATGGATTAATTAATTAAGATGAATCATGTGATAACATCCACTTTTTTTCTTTTCTTTTTGCAATCTGCTGCACAAAACTAAGCAGATTTTGGTGTTCTTAATAAGAATTTTATAGTTTTATTTTGCCAGCATGCATACTCCAAAATCAATCTAGTGGGGAATTTCTAAAAAAATTATTATATATCACTATAATAAATAAATCTTGTGTTGTTGGCAATTTTCCTTGTTCAACTAAAAGCCACCAAAAAGTACAACACTTCATGTATGGTTTAGATAATGTTCTTAGATGCAATATGATCCCTAATTAATTCAAATTCTTAGTAATATATATCTACTTATACCTTTCTTGTACATACATCTCATCATAATACAGATAATAATAATATATCATTGGCTATCTATCATTATTTTAGCCTTTTTTTATTCTAGCCTTCTTTCACCAGATTAAACTATGGTATTCCAAAGCTGATACCAGGATTGTGTTTAAGTAGTCAAGGCTACTACTCTTTAACTGGTAAGAAAACCCGTTTGTATGGTATAGCCCATGGGCCAACTTACAAGGCTCCACATCTCTTTTGTCAACACAGTGTTTAGTGGAATTCACTTTTTTCAAAGCAACTGAATTTACGCTTATTAATAAAGAGTGTCTCAAAACCGGTCCGAAAATAAAAGATTCAATCAATTAAAATACTAAATAAAAAACTATTATAATTAATCTTCTCATTATTTGATGTATGTTTAAAATCAAAATGTATTATCAAGATATTAAGTTATTATATTTTAATTTATTATTCTGTCAATTATATATATGAAAATTTATTTATAAAATTAGAATTTTTCAACAGTGGTAAACAGTGGAATACTCGTAATCAACCATGTCACCGGCCACTTCTCCCCCAGTATAGCCCATGGCCCAATGCCAATAGAAGATGAAGATCCTGTGCAAGAATTTATGTCTGGCCCTTCATAATGCCCACTGATATATTCTTCTCATGTGGACGAGTACTCAAAACGTCAAAGATTTCGCCCAAACGATAAAAACAAAGCCACTTTTTCTATTGAAGAATGAATTGGATGATGAAAAGTGTAAATAAAGGGTATAGATTGAGGCAGCTTCCACTGTAATGAGGTCTGTTGTTGTCTCCTAGTCATCCTCCACACGGTTCCATCCATTACTTCATCTCCGTTCAAAAGTGACAAGAATTAATTTGGGCACAATTCTTGGGGGGGGTGGGGTGAAACATGGAAGAAAGAGATTGGTAGAAGCATGGACCAGAGCATTAGTTTATCACCAATGTTGATCAAATTCTTCCTAAGAGGTTTCTTAAAGGTCACAAGAGTAGTTTTGGGTTTTGGGTTTTGTTGTTAACCACAAGTTGTGTAGAAGAAAGCCAGCCAATGAAATGGTGCTAGCACTGCTCAAAAAATAGACCAGTGCTTACAACTTTTTAATTGAAAAGAATAGGAAACTTTTAAAAGACGGCTGCAGCTTTCACATTAGTAAATTAATCATACAAGCATTTAATAAAACGAGTACTCCAGAGTTAGATGTCTTTGTTAATGGGTTTTGTTGACTTCGTTTCCTTGGTTTACCAGCGTCTTTGCTTGTCTGAAAGCTGTATTATACAGGTGGGGTTTGTTCATAAACAACACATAAGAGTTTGCCTTTTAAACGAATAGTTCAAGTGGGTAGCCATCACAAAAGGGTTTTGATTTAATTGGAAGGGAGCTTTGGCATCGAATTTGATGTTCAACAAGGAATCACACACTCAAAAAAAGATTCACTGTTGCCCCAAATTACCAGATTAGTAAGAAACCGGAAAACTTCAAGAGATATTTATGCATAGGACTTGATCATGATCCGCTGATAGAAAGAAATGCAACGTTTTTTTACTCAACCACATTACTAATAAGTCCCCACCCCCAAATGAGTCTTTTGGAGGTCACTAATTGAGATAATTAATAGCTGCCAAACAATGCAAAATTATTAGGTTTATGTTTGTTTCACAAGGTAGCACAATAACACGTGAGATCAAAGAAATATTAACAAAAAAGACATGAACTCACAAAATTGAAGAGGTTTGGTTTGGAGCCTGCTCATTGAATACGATTAAGAATGTTTACTATAAATCACCGAAAATTTTATCTGCAAAATTTTCGTCTTCCTTTAAGCTTCTCCACAATATAATTTCAAAGTTCAACTGTAATGGCAAAATGTGCTAAGCATAAAGTCGGCCTGAAGAGAAAATTGTGTTTAGGGTCTATTCCACGATAAATTTTTAGTCATGCTGCAATAATTATGCGCTAATTACTCGGAGTTATTTTAGATTTAATAAATTAGTTATTTTTACAAAGAATTGATTCTTAAAAATTTATCGAATTCTCCAACCCCGAATCGACCACATTCACGTACCACTTAAATAGTGAGGAAGAATCACCCTCTTCAACTTTGAATACTACCATGCAAGTTCCCCCAAATTCCCCATGTGAATCGAAATTTCTAATTAAGAACTACAAAATATATAAAAATGATTTCAATAATTCTTACAAAATATACAAGTAGGAATGCTAAAACATAAAAAATAATTAATTCCATTCTACCAAGAACCAACCCAATTCTACACAACCATTGTGTTTCTTCATTTTGAATCAATCTAAAAGATAACTAAAGTTGTTGAAGATAAGCTTCCGTTAACACAGATCAAGTGGCTACGCTGTGGACAACCGAGATAATATATAATAACATAAGTGACATCGACACCCTTTAGACCTCAACATAATTTACTCTTAATAAAAGTGAAATTTCATATTAGTCTAAGATTAAAAGTAAGAGAATTAATCGATTAGATTATAAGAAAAATCTAAAAATTATATTAAAAATGTCTCCTACCGAGGATTAGGGGTCCGAATCTCACTAACCTTATTAAAAAAAATTAAAATATATTTTACAATAAAAGGCCATCGATTCAAACTCGTCTAATTTTAATTTTTAAATTTTTATTAAAAAAATTCTATTTATTTATTTAAAAATGTAATAAAAAATCAAATTAATTTATACGTTATTTGAATATGATATATCCTTTAAAATTAATCAAAATTTATATTAAAGATATTACATTATTAATTTATTATATATATATATATATATGCAATAGTGTGTTGCATACTTTTACACAGCACACCACAACAAGAGCCGTTGGTCCAACAATTCTTGTTTACCCTCTTATAATATACCTACCCACTTGCCCCCTTGCCCTTCTCCCTTGCGACCCACCCCCCGTTGGCAAGGGTGCCAACTAGGGGTAGGGGCTAGGCATGGGGAAAGAGGTGGTGGTAAGGGGCGCCGGCTGGGGAAGGGGGGCTGTGGTGGCAAACGGTGGCACGGTGGGGTGGGGTGGTCATGAGCAGGAAGGGTGGGTTGATCGTAAAGGGGGTGGGGTAATAAACGAGATCCACGGCTATGCGGTGCGCTACAAAGAAAGATGCTGCATATTATAAACTTTTTAATATATATATACATACAAACGTAAAATTTGACGCCTTACATGTTACACAAACTATACAGAATGAGCCCACGGCCGGCGAGCCAATGCTTGCTAATAAAGAGTGGACGTCACAAAATCAATCAATCAAATAAGACATTAAAAAATTGGCGACCCCTTTACAAATAACACCTAACGTGACCAACAATGGAGACATCTTGGAAACCTACATGGGCATGAGTAGAAAAGATGAACTCAAGATGGGTGTCTCTTTCTCGGTGGTTTGGAGTCCAATCCAAGACAGCTTTGTGTTGGGTATCTAGAAGAGGTTCTCTGACACATTTTGCTTCATTACTTCGTCTCATTTTGGATTGTGCGAATCATGTTAAAGTTGATGATGG
The DNA here is from genome assembly GCA_033002965.1 of Piper betle. Taxonomy (NCBI): domain Eukaryota; kingdom Viridiplantae; phylum Streptophyta; class Magnoliopsida; order Piperales; family Piperaceae; genus Piper; species Piper betle. Next base: position 32,081 of record JAURVB010010649.1, read on the forward strand.
GGAAGTTGAGCGTATTAATAATGTTTGTGATTTGGGGGTTTTAGGACGTGACAGCCGGCTGAGCTTGTCTTTATTTCTTCTTGAACAAAACAAGTAGAATGGGATGGGTGAATAAAACAAAGCAAATCTTCCTGCCTTGATCTTTCGGCAAAGTGAACATAAGAGATGATGCCCTGTGTATTGGCTCCAAGATCAGAGCGCTCTACCGGAAATTAGGCTTTTTGTCACAAACAATTTTCGCGATAAAAAAATCCAAAAGCCATGACAAATTAGACATTTCTCGCGGAAAAATTCCATCGCAATGAAAATGGATATGTCATATCCATCACACGTAATAACTAATAAGTGTTTTTACTAAGACCAGCCTTGGCTCACTCTCTAATTTAGACTTGTTAACTTAAGACATTTAATCTAAGCATCCAATCCCTTGAGCTTTTTTATTTTGATAGATTATGAGAGAAAAAATATAAAGAATTTATGAAAAAAAAAACACAATTTCTCACATGTGTTCGGATTAAAAAGGAAAGAAAGACGCGAGGAAGAATAGACCAACTTTTCTTTTATTGCATTTCTTAACAATTTTTTAAGAAAATGGTTCATTAAGGGATTTTTTATTGTGCCTCACTCCATAAAAATATGTTTTCTGGCTCACTCATTTTATTCGGGTAAAACCACTCCAACTTCCAAAAAGTATTTTTTTCTTTTCTTTTCTATTAAAATCTATCAAATGAAAAATACCCTTATATTTTGGGATCCAAATTTCAAAAAAATATTCTCAAAGAAATAGTTAAATGATAATTCGATTGTTCATACGGGTAAAGAGTTTGTTAAAATTTTGATTATACTTTACACGAACATATTGTTTTATTTTTTTAATTTCTATAATTGTTACTCATAATTAGACTTGATGCCTCTAATTTCAAGTGTAATTTATTTTTTACATTGTTAAGTATAACAATAGTAAAATTACTATTTGGTGGCCAAATTAAGTAGCCGGTTTGTTTTTGTCCATGATGGGCAGATACAATTGATTGCTGGAGTAGAAATGACAATAACTTTCATGAATCAATCGCGGTAAATGCAATGCTTTCGTCGAGAGAATTTGTTCTACAAATTGGCTAAGTCTAAGCTATCCACAATATGATCAGGCCAAGGGTGCAATTGTTGCACTGGTTCCTCCAAGACGGTTGATTATATACTTGCTCATTATAATTCCACTTGGGAAGATGCTATTCCTTTTAACCTTTCAAATTGTCAAATGCTTCAAAATTGCAAGTGGTCGATATCATGGTTTACAATTTGGCCGCTCCATGGTTTGAAGGGATCTTCCTCTTCACTAGACGTAGCCAATTATTCTCAAAATTTAAGAAGGAAACATTTATTATGTCAAGTTATATTTTTTATCCATAATTATGAATAAATTATAGAGAAAAATTAGTATTAGTAATAGCTGATATTCTTGTGTCGGTTGCATTTAATACGTGCCTCTAAATTACATAAATAGTTAGACAATGAGAGCACTTTTATCTAAGTGATAAAGAATAGATAGCCGAGATTTTATTATTGCCGGTATTATTACATTCACTTTTGTTAATACTAAGCTTCCTAGAGAGTGTACAACAGCACTAGTCATCTAAGTTTTTTACAGTTTATACCAACAATGATTGGTATTTCATGTCTAACTAAATGGCAATCATGACCAGAAGTGTGTAGATTTTTAGATTTTGTAGTAGTTACGCAAACTTGTGATTTTATGTTTGAATAATTAAGCAATGATTGTTAAAAAATTAGATAATAGTAGTTAAACACCGCTAGTAATTGAACGAGACAAAAAAATCATCAATTAATCATCAAGTGTTGCTGAACTTGTGATAACGAATGCTAGACGTTTATAAGCTCCAAGAAAACACGGTCACAAGAGTACTTCTAGTGATCTAGAATATAAATTTGCGTCATTTGGATGCCACTTGATATGAATACATTTTCTTTCACTGATGAAGTGCACAACAATGAGTACTTAAGGAAGAAAATTACTACTTACTTGGACTGTATGATGATCATCATATCATCAATTATAGAACCTTGATGTTCAAGCCTTCAAGCTTACTCAACCCTCACAAATATAACTCGGTAAAACTAGTACCTTCGTGTGGGGGCTACTTACATAATGCATTTTAGTATACGACAATGAGTTTCACTCTTGCGTAGTACTAAAACAATACGATGACCTTAGTGAATGTATGTAGACTATTTCATAATTTTATTGGGACCATGAAAATGTTCTCACTACAAGAGGAAACCCTACTGAGAATAGACAATTTGAACCCTTAATTTTACAAATTTAGTGTAAACGTGTTTAATACGGCAACGTTTTTTTAATAAAATATTATTTGTGGTAATGCATGTGTGCATCAAAATCTCATTTTTTGTGTGGCGAATAATTGACTGATAACTTAGATTGAACACTTTTAAAGTCAAATTACAAGGAATTTTGTCTCTTGGATGCCTTTGAATTGCTGGCATAGGCCCCTGGTTTTGAGTAAGAAAACAATGGTGGGTATCGTGGTCCATGTCAAAAATTGAAAAACCAAGCGCATACAAATTATTTAGACAAAATCCTCAACTTCGTTGTTATGGAAGAGGGCCCATTTCCTCACAAACATACTAATCCTCATAAGGGTTCTTTTGTGATATAATGGGAAACGATGGGTGGGATTTAAGATGATTCGAGTGGTAAGTTTCATTTGGTTAGCATGAAATAAATAAAAAATTTATAAAATTGGTAATTCATGTCATAATCATTAATCTTTTGTTAAAATAATATCTATTTTTGGAATATTTTATGATTTCACACTACGTAGTAGTCCATTATGAAAATTTAATCTCCCTCAATATCTTTAAAATCACAAGTAAAAGAAGTTTTTTTATTGAGGTCTTATGTTTCGTATTTACATCATAACTAAATTTTTATAAATTATAACTAAGAAAATTTCTTACATTTTAAATCTTTTTGTGCCAACTAAATAAAGCTAGCCTTATTGAAAATGCATACTTGGACATTTATAAAAGTTACAACTCATATCCTTAACTACACTTGCAAAACGATGGCCAAACACTTATATAGGACATTTAGTTGTGATAGAAAATTTTATACACAATTTTCAAAAAAATCTATCACAGTTCTTTCATTATAATAATAAAAACATGAAAGAGCTCACAAAGTAACATTTGATGGTTATAATTATTGAAATTATTTTATTTTAAGTATTTTCAAAAATAAACAAACTAACCCCTCTTTTTTATTTTTTAATATTTTGTGAAGTATCTTAATTAAGAATGCCTCTATAACTTTATATTTTGCCGGCGTTTTGCTAAATATGTTTTTGGGTTGTTGATGTTATTAATTATATTTTTTTTATAAGAGGTTTAAAACAACGCAACTAAGCATCCCTTTAACAAGAGGTCAAATGTCCTTTTGTTTTTAATATATTTTGATGCAAGCTGTCTTTGTCAATGTTGTTTAACTGAATCAGAAAGACTTTTCACTGATTGTATTTTTCTAATATCTTAAAAAACATACGTGAAAAAAATAGGAAAAAGATGGAAATAATTTAGGAAAATATCTTATATATCCACATTTTAAATTTGTCCAGAGATTCGCTCTAACAGATGCTACATTGAATGTTTGGTGTAAATTACTTAAATTAGAAAAAAATTAACTTAATTATTACCATTATTTTTTAAAACACTACTGATTTTGGTGATTTACACTAATCAGTGAATTGTTAGAGCGGGTGGCCCTCAAAATTTCATATCAAATATAACCAAAATTTGTTTAGGTTTCGAAGAAAGGTTGGTCAGTAAGTTTCTTTATTTGTTGGGTATTTTGCATTTGAAGTTGGGTACAATTTGTTGGGTATTTTCCTACTTTGTTTGGTATTTTCCTACTTTGCGGCTCGTCAACAGTGCAAATGAATTATGTGCCGTAAAGTTTACAAAGATGAAATTACAATCAACTTTGTTGATTGTTCGTAATCCAAAAATTGCTACAATGTAATGATTAAATGATATTTTCTCTGCAATTGAGTTTC
>JAURVB010010650.1:0-29797 GCA_033002965.1 Piper betle
TAAATTTCTTGTAAGTCGTAACAAGACACATATATTCAATTTATGAATGTGCTTTATAATTCTCCCACAAAGTAAAATCAATTTATTATTTAGTTAATTATTCATCATTGCTTCCGATCGAGACTCTACGAATCAATCAAGTTAATAATAGCCATTAAGGATAATAAAGCACAATTCTCATTCGAATTACGGGTTTTTTTTTAAAAAAAGTAGATCTAATGTGAGTCATTATTATGATCGGACGGTGGAGATTGATTAACGGTAGGTGCAGGAAAACCAGACTCTTGAAATTACTTTAGGTTTCACTTTGGATAAAATTCGACCAATCACCCACTTCATCAGATAGGAGAAGAACTCAAATCCAACTAGTACAACTTTGCTATTTGTTTTCCTACGTAACAATTGAGCATGGAATGATGATGCATAAGTGTTTGTGGAGTTAAGTATGGGAAGATGATGCATATTAGAGTGTACCCAAAACTTAAAAATAACATCTTTTACTCAAACTGATGGAGGCGGCTGTCCAACAGGTCTCAGTCTGGCGTCACTGTTGGAGAGCTGCCCACGGGCCACAAGATTGGATAATTTTTTGATACGATCTTAACTCTTTAGAGATGCACAACAAGGAAGAGATAATAGAACACATACTAGGAGATGTGTGATTGGTGGCATCTTTGTCATGTGTCTCCATGCATATATGTATGTATGTATGTATGTGTGTATGTATATATATATATATATATATACATACACATGAGGCACCAAATTTCTTATGATTGGACGATCTAAATTTGATGAAAAAAAATTCTCCACCCCCTCTTTTTCGCCGGTGGCCAGGTTCCAGCCACAACCAGCCATGTGGGAGAGAGGGGGCATCCATGGGCAGGGGAGGGGGAGCGTCTATAGCAGGGGAGGGAGTCATTGTGGGCGGCCCGACTAGGAGGGGTGGTGGCCGCGGGGAGGGGTGGCGTTCGTGGTGAGGGAGGGTGGGAGCGAGGTAGAGGAGGGAGGGGTTGAGGGGGAACTAGCAGCCGCGGTGGGACGGCGTGGTCAAGGGGGAGCGGGGAGGGGTGGCATCTGTGGCGGGGGATCTTGGTGGAGGTCGCCCTGGAGGAGAGCCGACTCCGCTGCACTATGAGTGGGAGTAGGAGGCTGCAGCTCCGGACCAAGCTGAGGTTGGCGCTCCTTCATGGTTTTGGAGAGCAAGAGGTGAGGGGGGCATTTTGGTTTTGGCGATTAGTAGTTTTCGACAATCGATTTGTTGAAGATGATTGTTTTTTTTAGTTTCATTGTTAAGGAAGCTTGTGAGCTCTCTAATGGCGACGACTGGAGCGGTGCAGCGAGGTTTGAGATCTGCCATGGTGGTTGCTCTGAGCTTCCTTTTGGCCTCGGCCGAGCGGCATCTACTTATGGATAGCTCTAAATCGGAAGAGATGGTGTCCGATTACCTTCTCAAAGTCGTCAATTTCTTGTGGCAGCCCGTCAAATCCACCTACAAACATGTCTGGCCGGTTAAGAGAAAAATAGCATTTTGTTGTTATGGAACTATTGTGTCTTATTGATGGGGGTTCCTTTTTGTAGCCTATGAAATTTGGGTGGAGGATTGTTCTTGGATCTTTCATTGGGAGCTGCTTTTGGGAGTGTAGGCGGCGTTGGAGGTGGATGCATTTTTGTGCTAATACTTGCCTTGATCATTGGTTTTGATCCGAAATAATCTATGTCTATATCTAAATGTATGGGTATTTGATTATCAGTGTTTTGATGTGTGAAGCTAGAGAAATATTATTTTACTAGTTGACTTCATTCAAAATTCATAATTAGAATGAAAACTTGGAGCTATCCAATTGACATACATCTCATTAAGCTATAGATTTGGTAAACCAACCATCAAATATAACATCATATGACGACAGCATAACACCTTCCAATGTTCGGCCAAATTTTCAAAGCCTGTCATAGCATAAAGGAATGAACAATAGACAGAGGTGTTGAACCATTTGTAGTAGCACTCAAATGCACATTTTCAACACTCCACCTCTCTTGTAATCTCCCAAAACCACTTCTTGATTCTACAGTCCAAATCCAGGGTATGGGCCGTGGGCGGCCAACGGCAGTGCAAGGGGTGCATGGCAACCGGTGGCTGTCCGAGGTGCAAGGGCCTAGGGCAGCTGGCAGCGTGGCAAGGCAGTGCGAGGCGTTTAGGTCTAGAAGTGGGGGCCGAGGGCAATCGACGGCGGGGCGGCGGGTGCGTGGGGTTTGAGGGTGGCTGGCGGTCGAGGCATGGGTCCAAGGGCGGCTGAAGGTGCGGAGAGGCGGCGGTGGCAAGGCGTGGAGGCCGGTGGGAGGCGGTAGAGGTGTGGAGAGGCGGTGGGAGGAGGAGGCGGTGAGAGGTGGCAGAGGTGTGGAGAGGTGGTGGGAGGAGACGGTGAGAGGCAGCGGAGGAGTGGAGAGGCGGTGGGAGGAGGAGGTGGTGTGGAGAGGCAGCAGAGGTGTGGAGAGGCGGTGGGAGGAGGAGGAGGCAGTGTGGAGAGGCGGCAGAGGCATAGAGAGGCGGTGGGAGGCACCGAAGGCCAGGTGTTGCACCAAGGGTTTATTATCATACGGGTATTTTTATCTTGGCTGTCGTGATGAACGGACGTCCAAGATGAAAGATGGGTGTAGTAAAGATTTCCTGCCTTTGGCACTTGAAACCTTTGCCCTATATATATATATATATATCCAATACCAATTCTCTAAGATTTGTATTGAACCTATTTATACGGTTTATATATTCTTTTGTTTTCATTTTCATCTTGGACTCCCACAGGCCAAAAATTGCATATATGGTTTTTTCCTTTTTTATTTCTTTTATTTCTTTAACTTTGCAATATACAAAATGCTTTAATTCTTCTTATATGGCTCTATGTCAACGTCTTTTTGGCACTGATAATATTATTATACATGTTTAAATCATATCCTGTACCCATATATGTCCGTCGCTGTTATGAGGGCACGGTAAAATATGAAGCTTAATTTTTGGAAAACTTCCGTCCCTGTGAGTTGCTCAATTTCCGGCGAGCAAAACCCAGACGCAGATTTGTAAACCTTATCAACATTGTGCTCTCAACAACCAGATTCATTCAGGAGATTTTAAATCCACACTTGTCACAGAAACTGGCTTGCCTGGCTCTGTGTGGACAAATTCCACAATGGAAGCGAGAGCAGTGTACACTTCCAATTTGGACGTGGCAAAGAGCAAAAGTCGTACACGAGGAGGAAAAGATTGCAAAAAACTGGTCAGAATCCTAGCTGTGTTTTGTTGCTATCTGTTAATGGAGAAGATGAAGTCATTACTCATCAGTTTCTGGAGAGCACCTGTGCATTTTTGGAGTAGCATCTATTAAACAATCTTCAAGTGCATGCTTATGATCCTCTCTCCAGATGGGTTCTTGGAGATGCTAAAGCTTCCTTCCTATTGAAACCGTTCACGCAAACATAGGGCAAGACCAAAACCACAGTTTGAAACCTCTTCTCCATCGGTTTTTAAATTTTGTTGAGATGGTTTTCAGTTTTATCAATTGTCAAGTTTCTATGGTTGTGGACACCTATATTAACGGAAGAAGGCCTGCATGTTTCTTTGAGTTGTTTTTGTCATTTGTGGCATTAAATTATTGAAGGTATAGACTTATAGCCTAAATCTCCTTTATTAATGGAAAATTTTCCACCGGTCGCCCCGATCTGGGCCGTCAGATACGGCCCAAATCTGCTTTCTTAAAAAAACTTACCCTCCTTCTCCCACTGCCGCCATGCTCCCCTGCTGGTGCCCACACTCGATACGCTGCCGCCATTCCTCCTCGCTTTGGCGGGCGTGGTCACGAGGGGGAGCAGCAGCACGGGCAGGGTCGTGAGGGGACACAGCGGCGTGGGCAGGAGGGGTCACGAGGGGGTGCGGTGGTGTGGCGGCGACGGTCGGGGAGGAGGCGGCAGGGGAAAAGGAGAAGAGTTTTTTAAGATCTGTAGATTTGGACCATCCTTATGATCGGACGGTCTAGATTAGAGGCAATTGCAAGAATTTTCCGGTTAGCCTTCCTCGTAATGCAACATTTGTTAAATTATTGATGAGTAATTGGGTGTAGTCTTAATCTCATCTTAAGACATTATTGATAAGACCCAATAAGATGGTAACATATATGCTTAAATTTTCTTTTAAAGCTAGCTCCCTTGTACTTAATAAGACCCCATAAAATGGTAACATACTTTTCTTTTTCTTTTTGACCTTGCAGCTGTTTTTCATTCTTGAAGGGTATTTGGATATATTGATCTGAATTTTGTTTCTTTAAATTTAGTAACTTTGATTGGAATAATTATGGGCCGACATAATAATTTAGATCTAAATTTGGTTCGATATCAACTAGCTCTCGTTAACCAACGGTGGTAAAAAACCACATAATTAACGTAAACTATTTTGTAGTTAATCAACGCCCTGATCATGGTTTAAATTGTATGTCTCAATAAAGGGAGAGGATTTATTGTATCACTTGCTACTACGGGTGCTTACCGGGCGAGTTGAGTTTAGTTTTGTTCAGCTTAAGCTTGGCTCATTTGATTCTAAATTTGAGTCAAGCAAAAAAGTATTCAAGCCGATTCGAGCTCGAGAGAACTTCATTTGTGTGTATTGATACTATTTTTTGTATAAATCATATTCAATTTTGATTTATAAATAGAATATCTCAAGTTTGATATAATTATGCATAAAAGCTAATTTAATCATGCATAAATTTATTTAATTTTGATATCATATAATAATATTTTATAATTCGGTTATATTTATATAAAAAAATTAAGATAAATATGGTTAAAAATCATATTCATTATGTAAAGTATTGATCTTTGAGTCGAGCTAAATTATACAGGTACAAGCTCAAGTCCAGCTCGTTTAATATCAAGTTAAGTTTCAAGTCAATTTTTTTTCAAATTGAGTATCGAACCAAATTGAGTTTAATTGAGCTCTAAATAGCCCTACTTGCTACAACAAACTCCTTGTAACAAGTTTTTTATTGGTTTAAATCTCTTGAATAAGTGGAATTTTTTAAAAAAATTATAATTTGCAATTATATACCATAAATTTTGTTAATTATGACCAATGACAAAGCTGCTACGGAGAGTTTGATATAACATTTGATACAACAAATCCTTTCAATAAGTTTCAAACACGTAATTTTCGATCATTAGCCTCATAATACGTAAATTCTCATAATCAATTAATCAAAGTTCTGCAAGGGAAAACAAATTAAGCAATTTTTCTAATTTTGTTATGTTTCCCATGTTTACATACAAGACATTAGCTTTTAATGAAAAATCATAAAAATTGAAGTATTAAAAATTCGTGAGGAGGAGACGTGAGGCATATCTTCCTCCAAAATTAGGTATTATTAATATGTCTTATTTGTGTTTGAAAGGCTCAAAGATGAGCCAAAAATGAGATTATTACTCAGTTTTCTTGGGGGGAAATGTGATGTAACATACATTAGAAAAAGGTCCTTTATTAATCTTATTTCACAAATTGATAATTAAGCAAATGTTCTAGAAAATCATTTTTAAGAGAAGAAAAAGCAAATGTTAAAAAAAATTGTTTTTTTAATGCATGAAGTCAATACCGTAGAGTGCTCCAACGTGTACAACAGATAAAGAATCAGAACAAGGTTATAAACAGCACACAGAGCAAGTTCAGTTCCCCAGCACTACTCCATACAACCTTCCAACCATCATTCACTCCACCGTTTCTATTATTTCTTCTTCTGATCTGCCTCAACAAAACCCACGATGCATCTTCCTCCCCTCTTCCCCACCATGTCAATATTTTCCATACCTTAACAACATCACATTCCCTTCCTACCTTACCCTGTACCAAAAAAAGAAGAAGAAACCTTTGTTATAATAATGGAAGAAACTAGTCATGTAGAGGATCGATATTCTAGCACAGACATTGTCACCAACGAGCCTGCCTCGAAGTCCCAACACGAGGAGGTAGTCAGTGCTAGGAAGAATGAGCCCGAACCCGGTCGGGTATATTCCTGCCGGTTCTGCCCAAGAATCTTCGACAGCCCACAAGCCTGCGGCGGCCATCAGAACAGGCACAGGAAGGAGAGAAGCATAGCAAAGAGTGCCCAGCTCCCACTTTGGGGGAAACAACGCAGAAACCTCAAAAACCTGGCAGGGCCCTGTAATTCCAGAACCAGAGTAGGTCATGTCTACGCCGGATGGTATGCAACAGCTGGTAAGAGCGACCCAATATATCAAAGCATTGCTGCTCTTGGTTTTCCGGATTATGGGAATAATCTGAGCAGGGATGGGAGTGCAGTGTTGACGATAAACTTCTTCCCCCAGGAGCCGGTTAATGGTGGTCTGCGGGAGGGGTACAGGGCCTTGCATGGAGATGGGGAGAACAAAATGTGGGGTTATGATTGTGGGCACAATCTCTATAAGTACTCTGAGGCGGTGGACTTGGAGTTGAGGCTCTAGCTAAGATCTGAGATATTCCAGGCGCATGCAGGTGGTCTAGTTCTGCTCTTGCCATCCAAAGCTATCATGTAATCCAAAAAAGAAGAAACTGAAGAAGTTGCCAATACTTATATCAATGCAAAGTTAATTCCTTTCAGATCTGTATAATGCTAAAGATCTTTGAGATGATCACTTATTTGTTTGTTATCTGTAAATTTGGGTGGAAAACATTTTCTGGGCATATTGGTTTTGAGCTGTTCTTCTTTACCTCATTCTTCAAAAACACCTATAGATCATGAATATCAACATTATTACATTCGTTAACTTTTGATAATGGTGTTTCTTAATCAATTCCTACTTCCATTGTGTTGGGAAAATTTTCCATACTTGTGTCCGCTTATAGTTATCAGCTAATCATCTGATTATTATTATAACATAACAGGTGTTAAAAAATATAAACTAACATACTTGTTCAAGTTTGTTGGTCTTCAAATTCAAATCATCCCTAAAAACGTAATCAATCTGTCTAAATGGCTCTGGTCAAACTCGATTAAGAGGGATTCGGGTCCAATATAGATGAGATATGAATTAAAAATCTAAAACCAAATCTAAAGATTACATCTATTTTATTATCCGATCCAAATCTTCAAAACCTGAATCCAACCCGATTGACTAAAATAATATAAATAATATAAATTTTAATATAAAAAATAAAAAAAATATTACTTTAAATATTTTTAAAAATAATTTTATAAATATCATCTATTCGGATCGGATATGGCTTGGGTTACCCTAAATCACTATCCCAACCTATTTCTGATCCAAATATTTTCAAATATATTATATATATCCAAAAAGTCTCAACCATAATCTAATCCGAAAATATTTTAAATCAGATATAAATGGCTCATATACGAATCATAGTCACAGATATCGGATATTATAACCCATTGCTAAACTCGATCACTTAATTGTGTGTGCCAACCTAACTAAAGAGTAACCAATTTATTTTCGAATTTGAGTCAAGGCTATTGGTAACCAATATACCACCAATTATCCATAATTAATATCATATATAGCATAATACATGTCAAGATTACAATTATTATTGAGTTCTATTATTTTGTAATTTTTATTGAATTTCTCAAAAGGCATTTCTCATAAATAATTAGAACCTATATTTAAATACTGTGAACCGAGTAATAAGTTGATCCAAATAGAGCATGCTGAATAAGGTGCGGCGGTGTTACCGGAGGCAATTGCAATCACGATGGTGGTCATGGGTGATCTCAAAATGAAGGCTTTGGCAAAGGGAAGTTGTCTGGGTGGTCGGATCGGTCGGAGGTGGCTCGCAGGCATTGGAAAATGGCTTGAAAGGGCAATGACAGCGGCGACAAAAACCAGTTGCATCACCATTGCATGTGGCGCCAATGATTGTGAGCGGTATGAATAGAAATCCTATCACAAGATGGTCTTGGGGGTGCCTGTTCTGTGGCTAGGGGAAGGCTAGGGTCCCACTGGTAGCGAGCCGAAGTGGCGGTGGCGGTGGCGCTAAGGTGAAAATTATCCAAAAATCGTGGAAAATCTCTAAAAAATAAGTGAGTGATGTAGGGCTGATGTGGATGGCTATGATCTTGCCACTTGGCATGATCCGAATGTCCAATAACAGGTGGCCTAATAAGGCCCACCTATGGGTATATGCAATATACATATGGACGGAAAGCTTGAATTGAGACCTTCCAAAGTCAAAATTGACTCGAGTCCTATAAGTGACTTTATATGCAGGAGTCTAGGCAATAATGCTTAATGAGCCTCAAACCTGAACTCAATCGGGTGAAACTTTGTGACTCAATCAAGCTGGGCCCACTAGGGCAATCCAATAGTCCGAAATCCTTATGATGTATGTAAATGAAATACTTTGAAAATCCCAAATTGATACTAAATGCTGTAACGACCTAGATCTAGGCCTAAAACCCTAGCTAACACATAAAAATCATTTGTATACCTCATGTATATACTGATAACTCATACTCTATTGTAGCCTAATTGAAGTTATCATCTTCATGTCGGGCATACTCAGCTATCATAACATGCACATACGGCCAAAATGTTACAGGGCCCGATTAGGTTGACTAACCCGAACCCAACTAGTGCAGATCTACTCTTTGTGTCTTAACATAAAAGATATTAATTGTTATGTATCAATGAATGCACGAAACCCTAACATGCTATTACATGGATAACATGAAAAATAATTTACTCACCAACAACATTTGCAATAAAATTGACAAAATTCCCGAAACCAAATGGACAAAGTCACCCCTAAAATTGCAAGTAGGGGGTCACTCTATCAAAACAATATAATATATATATATATATATATATATATATATATATATATATATCAGGCATTATCATTCACACAAAATTCTAATTTCCTACATAAATCACTCTGAATCTGAGTCTCAACCCACCTAGGCATTCTATTCACATTTCACGTCAAATTCTAAGTCAGATTCAATATCTAAATATATTACTAAAATATATATATTAACCATGGTTGCATGAATCGGAATCGGAATCGGAATCAGTTTTCCATGGAATCGGAATCGGAATCGGAATCGGTCTGAATCGGCCAAGAATCGGTTCAGTTGAATCGGTCCAAATTAATTTAATCGGTCATATATAATAATTTGATAATTTATAATATAAATATATTAAAATTGGGTATTGATGTTATTTTGATATTATTCTGTGTATTATAGTTTATGATATTTTTTAAATATTTTTTAAGATTTTTTTTTAAATTATTTAGAATTAATTATTATTTTTGACTCGGGTTAGACTTGAGTCAACTTTTAATTACGAGAATGCCACCCTCCCCTCTCTACCCCCCGCTGCCGCCGGCGGCCCGGTCGGTGGTGAGCCTCGCGGCGGCGATGTCGGAGGATGTCGGCAGCCCGATCGGACGAACCATCGGCCGGCGGAATCGCGGCGGAAGCATCGGACGGCGGAAGGTGAGTTCGGAACGGGCGCAGCGTCAGACGGCGGTGGGGTGGTCAGAAGGTCGGGCAGAGCGTCGGACGACCGAATCGCGGCAAAATCGCGGCAGAATCGGGCGAAAGCGCGGCGGAAGCGTCGGACGGCGGAAGCCGAGTTCGGGCGGCGGTCGCAGCGTCTGCGGCGGAATCGCGGCGGAGGGCGGAGCTGAGGTCGGAATCGGGCGGCGGTGGCGTGGTTGGACGGAGCTGAGGTCGGACGGCGAAAGCGCGGCGGAGGGCGGCGGAGCGAACGCGGCGGCGGAATCGGGGGGAGAGGGTTTGATTTAGGTTTTTAAATCCAAATTACCATTTTGGCCCATGCTTAAATAATTTAATAAAAATTATACCTAGGGTATTTGAGTAATTTTGCAATAAAACCGATTCCGATTTAAATCGGCCGATTCTGATTCCGAGTTAAATCGGTCGGAATCGGCCGAAACCCGCCGATTCAAGACCCGATTCGGGGCCAACCGAGTCGGCCCCGAAATCGGATCGGCGCGATGCCGATTCGTGCATCACTGATATTAACATGTCATCATTAGAATTTTTTTTCGCCACTGAAGCATATATTAAATCACATCATATTACCATATCTTACATTTCATCACATCATTCTCAATATAATGACATCATAAATAAAGTACTTAAAGTGGGGTTTTCGCCGGTGGCCGATAGCCGGCAAAAACACCACAAATCGACTAGGGCAAAGGGTACCAAAAAGAAGGGTTTTCAATTGGGGAGGGGATTGGTGCAATTGAGGTGATGTAGGGCACGAGGAGGGGATGAGGAAGATGAAGGCGGTGCATGATGGCTGGTGGCGGTTTCATTTTCGAAGTTGCCATGCATGTGGTGGATGAGGTTGGGATTGTGTCGGGAACATTGAGGGGAGAGTGGACGAGGGTGGCGGTGGCGCGCAATCGGCTAGCAGAGGTGATAACTCCGTCAACAACACATGCAAGTGGTGTCCCTGTTTTTCATATGGGTCGCCATGCATGTGGTTGTCTAGGCCTGGGAAGGGTCGGGAAGGAGTGGGGACCGGAGGTCATCGCAAGAGCCGGCGACCGGCAGCGGGGGCGACAAGGTTGCGGCCAGCTCGAGGGAGAGGGAAGTGGTAAAAAGGAGGAAGGAGTTAGGTGGGGAGGGTAGTGAGGGTGTCGAGACGACGGTGGCGGCTGGCGGTAGGGTGGCGCCACAAATAGAGGAGGAAGGGGAGGGGGAGAGAGAAACAGAGTCGGGGAAGAAGAAGAAATGGGTTGGGGGCAGTTTTGAAAATAACATTTGACTCGCTCCATACTTGAGTCAATAATAATAAATAAATTTTAAAAATATATAAAATAAATATGATAAAATACAAAAAAATAAAATATGCTCAATAAAATAAAGTAGCATGTTCTAAACTTATTAACCTACCCAAAACTAATAAATAACGTGTCTTAACATAGTAAATGACCTAAAACTAATCTACGACCTACTATATATAAAAAAAATAAACGGGCACATTCTTATATATTTTGATAACTCATGTTGTATTCATGACGTTATCATCATATACTTGGGTACACATGACATTCATGGCTCATACACACGACCAGCCTCGGCTCAGTACATGTGTTTTGAAATTGACTCAGATCACGGATTTTATAAGCAAGCGATTTTCTTAGTCGTTTCCACCGTTGTGGCCACCTTTCTAGCCTTTTTTCGGCGTTGACGAGGTTCCTTTGGTAAGGCCAACCACCCAGACAACTTCCCCTCACCAAGATCTTTACATTGACACCACCCATGACCACGGCCGTGGCCGCGATTGCCGACAAAGACATCACTACTCCCAGCAGCAATTCCCTCGCTTTTCAACTATTTTCTGGCCAGCCAACGGTCGAACTTTGTCAATCGCCACCACCAACATGTTCCTCGTCAACTTGGCCATCGATCTTAACTAGTGGTGACCCCGCCTTGCCGTCTTTGGCAATTTTCAGCTATGAGCACCGCCAGCCCATTTGCCTACGTTTGCGTCTACAAACTAGTGCCTGAGTCCAGCAATCCATGCGCGTGTTCATGTAGCCCCCTCCAACCCACCAGTTTTGTTAACAAAGACAGCTCAATTGACTCACTTAACCGCTTTCACCCGTTTTCAACCATTTCTAGACCGATTTTAATAATTCGAGAACACCTATATTAGTTTAAATGCGTAATCATATGATTTAGTATGTTTGGATATTATAATTATTTTCTCTATTTATTATTTATTATAATTATTTATTCACTTCTTGTTATTTATATATTTATTGATTATAATGTTTACTAATGAGATTATTTATTTATATTAATGATATATTTACTTATTAATATTAATCTTATTAATGTTAACTAAATTATATATATATATATATATATATATATATATTTGTTCGTTACATATATGTTATTATTTATTTGTGTTTAATTATGTATTCTTGTATTAAATAATTATACTATTATTATTCATGATTAATTGATATTAACTATTTTTATTTATTTATTTATTGATATTTACTCGTAATAACTGTGTATTTATCTAGTATAATTATGTTATTAATTTATGATTAAAGTATTATTTATTTTCATATATTTATTATTTATCTATTTATCTATGAGTATATTTATTTATTAGTCATTTTTCATTATTGTGTCTCGATTTGAGTACTGGATGTTTAATTGTAGGTTTGTTTAGCACAGTCTTTTTATTGTGATGTTATTTGTGATGTGCATACACACCACGAACATAAATCATGTAGAGATGTTAATATTTTACTTAACAATGAGTTTGAATGTAGGGTTCGGTGTTCGAACTCGTCGCAGATGAGACACCACACTTGGAACTTGTAATACAGGTCTGTTTAGGATTTGCCCCTTATTTATTGCTTCTTCTGTTGTGATTTGATTTAGTGTTTGCAAGACGGGGTAAGTAGTATTTTATCATATTTCACTTAACTAAGGTCATTTAATCGAATATTTTTTTCAGATTGATAAGCCTTGAGGATGAAAACCCTCGAGTTTGATTTTGAAAACAAGATCTACCCAAGTTGCCTTTGGACCTATTATATAAATCCCTTCCAAGGCCTACATATAATTTTATCGAGTTTTCAATGAGACAAAAGATGGTGAAACTGACTCACACGTACCATGAGCGGGTGCACATGCCAGTCACAACGAGCTTTGGATTAGTGAGAGGGTTGTTCCATATTCGAAGGATCCTAACAACTCCTCGTTTTAATTTTCCTCACACTCGGCGAAACGTGGAGGTTTACCGGTGTTGTTTAGTACAATGCATGTCCATACATGTGGTTTAAAGGGTACTAAAGGCGATTGCCTGAAAGTACTTAGCCTTTTTACTTAGGGCCAAGAGAAATAAGAAAGAAAGGAAAGAGCTTATGATATACTAGTAGTCCCAAGGGGGCGGAGAAAAATAAGAAAATGCCGAGACTGACATAATGCCAGTCAGTTGAGGAAGCTATTATGTCTGCAGCTAGATGGCTTCTCAGTAGATGCCCTTATAGAAGAGTTCAATGCAAGTATATTATGGTTTTCTTTTAAATGAGAGCCATCTCTCATTTGACAATTTGATATTTAGTTATTTTCTAGGCCAGTTGTAAAACCCACGATTCGAGTTAGGGTTTTATATTTAGAACCGGTCGGGTTGACCGTTATTTTTTTCGAGTTGAGTCAGTTTCAGGACACGTGTACCAAGCCGATGCCAGTCGCGTGTATGAGCTATGAGGGTCTTGCGTACCCAAGTATATGATGATAACGTCATGAACACAGCAGAACAGAATGAGTTATCAGATATATGAGAGTGTGCTAGTCATTTTTTTTATTATTTTTATATATAGTGGATCGTAAAATTAGTGTTAGGTCGTTTACCGCGTTAGGACGCGTTTGGGCAGTCTGGGTGGGTTGTTAGTCATAGAGCATGTCATTATAATGTTGTGGTGTTGTTTGATTTTACGGGATTTTTTCCCGATTTTTATGAATTCTTTTAGGATTTAATACGACTTAGTTATTATACTTGACTCGAGCCAGAGACGAGTCAAGTAATATTTACGAGTTTGCCACCACACACAACCTCGACCCTTCCTTTCTTCTTTCCCAAACCCTCGCCCGCGTCGCCCCTGTTCGCGCGCCACCGCCGCCACCGCCGATGCCGCCTGGCCGCCGATCGACGCCGCCCAGCCCGGCCACGGCGTCGCCCTGCCGCCCCGACCAGGTCCGGCCCCTATCAGACCGCCGCGACGCGAGGAAGCCACGCTGCGACGCCGCGCCCGCGTTGTGCTTCCGTCGCCGATCCCGCCGCCGGCGACCAGTGCCGCCACGATCGGTCGGTCGCCTCAGCACCCTCAGCCTTCCAGCGACCTTCCCCGACTGGAACGGAGGCCGTCGCCACCGTGGCCGGCTGGATCTAGCGACCCATCGCCGCCGGCTCTGTTTTGCCATTTTCCGGCGAGCCGCCGCCTCCATTGGCCACGCTGAGGTCATAGATGAGTCGGGCTCGCCGAGCCGGTTCCGAGGGTACCCAACATGACCCCTTTCCGACCAGTAGACGCCACCGGCGATTGTCGCCGGAAAACCGCAAGCAGCTGCCGGAAAACTGCCGGAAAATCGGAATTTCTGGGATTCGCCGGAATTCACCGGATCTTCCGCGGGGCTCACCCAGTGGAGCCTGATCGAGCTTCGGACGCCGATGAGCGCCAAATTTGAGCTCCGAGGCACGCGACGGAACCTTAGCCGTCGTCGATTGCCGACGATGTGAAGTATAATTACCTCCGATTGATTTATTTAAAATTGATGATAATTGTTAACATAGCATGCTAGGGTTGATTAATTATCATGATTAATGTCTTGACCATGAATAAAGTAAAGATGTGCATGATGAGATTATTAGTTGATGAAGTAAGTGATCTAATGAGATGAATTGTGTATGAACATGTTAATCTAGTACGATGCAACTTAGAAGAACAGAATAAAATATGGTATGAATAGTTTGAGTTAGGATTATTTACTCTTATAATTATCTGATTGTTATTTTGATGGATGATCTCGTGGTTGCATTGTGTGTGATTCATTGATTTCGATGCATCATGTAGTTAGTGGGCGTTAGTATTTAGTTTTGATGTGTAGGTACGGAGTAGGAGCTCGCCGCCTAGGCACGATGACACGCTTGGAGCTTCTACCAGGTCCGTTTAGGACTCGTCTCTGATTTACTCTTTCTATTGTATGTTTAATTTATTGCCTGCAGGACGGGTTAAGTGGCGTTTTATCGGATCCCACTTAACTCGGGCCATTTAACCGAATATTTTCCGGATTAATAACCCCTCGAGGATGAGATCCCTCGAGGATGATTTCGAAACCAAGATCCACCACAAGTTGCCTTCGGGCCTATTATATAAATCTCTACCCAGCCCTATATATATATATATGTAGTTTTCGCGTTTTTAGTGAGACGAGAGACGGAGAAATCGACTGCACGTACCATGCAGAGGATGCCGTGACAGTCAAAGTGGGCTCTGGATTAGTGCCAGTGGACTGTTCCATTCCCGAGGGATCCTGACAACTCCGCATTTGAGTTCCTCACACCCGGAGAACGTGGAGGTTTACGGGTACTGTTTAGTACAGCGCATGTCCGGACTTGTGGTTCAAAGGGTACTAAAGGCGACTGCCTGAGAGTACTCAGCCTTCGTGCTCAAGGCCAGGAGAAATATGGAGGTAAGGAGAGGGCTTAGGATAAAGTTCATGAGAAGTACTGAAAAAGAAGTGCCGAGAGCGGCACAGTACCAGCAGCAGATCAGTTAGTTCGGGATGCTACCGGGTCTGCAGCCCAGTGGCTCCTCAGTAGTGCCCTTCAGAGTGTTCTTGAGGAAGTATATGGTTTTCTTTCATATGAGAGTTTGCTCTCATAGCCAGCTTGTTATAGTTATTTTATTTTTCGGACCAGTAACACTTGTTACTGACGTGTTTTTATACTATATGTAGGTAATAATCACGAGTTGGAGGAGCCAGCTTGGACGGAGGAGCAATGAGGTCTTGTACACACACACATGTTAGATTTCTGAATGTTTAATATTGTATTATTATGTTATTATATTGTGAATGACATGAGTAAATGTTTGAGCATGATGATATGATGTGAATGAAATGCTAAGACACAATAATATAATGCAAAATATGATCAGAGTTGAGCAGCGGAAGCGTAGTGGGTTGAGACCCGAGCTTCAGAATGAATACGTTATAAATGAGATTTTGTGTGATTGTTAATGCATGCCGATATATTTGTATATATATTATTTTGACAGGGTGGGCCCATAATTGCACTTTTAAGGGAGACCCTGTTAGTTTTACTTCAGAATTTTCATCGATTTTGCTCGTAATTGTGATGGTGTGAAATTTAATTTGCATGTCATTCATGTAGTACCATGTTAGGGTTTTGTGCATGCATTCATTCATGACAGATCGTATCTTCATCTTAAGACGCCGAGATTGGATCCGCACGAGTTAGGTTCGCGTTAGCCGACCTAACCGAGGCCTGTAACATGCCGATTTGGTTCACGAGTGTGAACCGGATTTGGGGTGTTACAACAGTGATATTTGTGACTCACATTTTTCATATTATATATGTAGGTCATGTGATCCTAAATCGGCTTTGATGGAAGGACAAATAAACGCTACACACACTTGAACTCAACGCATTTATTTTCTTTTGTACTTTTATTTATATTTGGTGAATTTTCACGTATATTTAGTAAAGTCTTCCATTTTTGTGATGCCTAGTAAGTTATTTCGATTTGTTTTATTAATTAAATATTACTGATTAGCAGTTTTAAATATGTCTCGACTCGATTCTTAAGTGAACCAAAATTTGGACATTATACCTACCCTAAATATACTTTTCTTTAAGGGAAAATATCATAAATAACCAATTTCTAATAATTTATATCACAAATAACCAAAATTTTAAATTTATATCAAATATAGCAAGTTCTCAAATTTTTATTTCACATATAGCCAATTCATATATTTTAAAAATATTTTACTCATAATATTAATTTTATTAACATAACTACCCTTCATATAGCTTTGAATTTTCTCGAACATTTGTTTTTGTGTTTTATATAATGAATGATATTTCATTTTTTTTAAAATATTCATAATAAAAATATATTAGATAAAACAAACGTTTTCATTTTTTATAAAATGTGACAATTTCAAATTAAAATTTTGAACATCTAAAAATATTTTTTTATTTTATTTTTTATTTTAATGGCCTAAAATTTAATTTTCTTTTTAATTGTCCAAAATTCAATAAAAAATATTTTTTGCTTTTTTAGCTCATCAATAATATAGTTTTATATTCTATTTAATATTTATTAGTTAATTTTTATATTTTTACATATAAAGTTAGTAAAAAGTTATAAGTTTTATTTATTATATATTTTAGTATTAAAAAATAAATTTTATGAGTATTTTTGTCATTATTTAAAAAATGAGAAAATTTTGGTTATAATTGATATAATAATTTTCAGAATGAATATTTTTTTGTATAATTTTGTAAACTTGGCTATTTTTGAATGAAAACTTTGAAACGATGCTGTTTATGATACTTTCCCTCTCTTTAATTAAGACCTAAACCTGACCCTAAATAAAACTTAGCAAACTTGAACCCAAAACAATAATAAATTTATTGCATATATTTATACAATAATACACAAAATCTTGGATACGTGATCTGATTGAGTCACGTAACACGTGTAGTGGTTCACAGTTGGTGTTTGGGTACGTAGAACTCCACGGCGACGGTGGGACCCGCTCAAACCCTGTCATGTTATAGTCTCACGGTCTCAGAAACCTACCCCAATCCAGTCCGCATTGCCCTAGCCCCGCCGTCGCCCCCTTCTTCCTGGATGGATACTTCCAAAAAATAAAAAAAGGTTCGAGCTTTCTCCCCACCCAGTCTCTATTTTTGCTTAATTCATGATCTTCTCTTTGTAATTCGGGATGATGTATGATTGTATGACCTCGTCTGTCTTTTTTGGATGTATTGGGCAGAAAATTGTTTGTGACTCTAATTGGGTTTGTTGTTCGTGGATTGTGTGGGTTAAATGGATTTGAAGAATATTGATTGGTTGGAATATCTTGTCTTTTGTGTGGTTCTTTATTGACCAAAGAAATTTAGCTGGTTAGTGTTGATTGTTTGAGCTGTGAAATGTTGTGTTTGGAGGACGGATCTGTTGATGTAATTGCCCTTACGATGATTCTTTTATTTGTGTTTGCATATTAGCTCCTGGGGAAGCTCGTCTTGTGGAGGTTTTTTGGTTGCTTGGCTGGCGTTACGTTCCATATCGGATTTTTTTACTGTTTTTTGAGTGTGTGTGACCGAAAGATTATCACGTTGAGCCTTATGTGCTCTGGAATCATGTCTCTATGATTGGCGGCTGCCATTTTGTTGTTAATTCCTGAATGCTTCAAGTACATAACCCTTCAATGGATTTAGCTGAGAGCAGATTTTTGCTTGCTGCAGGTACCCATCTTGTTTCCGATTGAGTGGTAATAATAAATAAGAGAAGAAGGGGAGAAAAGAAAGAGAGAAAGAGGCAAACTAGGATAATGGGAAAATCTGGAAGTAGAAGGAAAAAAGGAGGGAATCCAGCCACTACAGTGGTGAACAATGGCCATCAACCGACGACAACATCTGCTGCCGCTGTTGGTGTGCTGACAAGTAAGGATATTGGAAGTGGTAATAATGTGGTAATGGCACTGGACTCGTCTATGCTACTGAAAAGAGCTCACGATATGAAAGAAGAAGGGAACCATCTGTTTCAATGCAAGGATTATGAGGGAGCCCTGAACAAGTACGAGGATGCTCTGAAGCTCACCCCAAAGACCCATCCTAACAGGGCTGTCTTCCACAGCAACCGTGCTGCCTGCCTTATGCAGATGAAACCTGTGGATTTCAATGCCGTGATCACGGAATGCTCACTTGCCCTACAGGTTCAACCCTGCTTCGGCCGTGCCCTTCTCCGCCGTGCCCGGGCCTTGGAGGCCCTTTCAAAATTCGACCTGGCTTTCCAGGATGTGCAGACTGTCCTTGCCTCTGAGCCCGACAACCGTGATGCCCTGGAGATTGCCCGTCGCCTCCGTGCTGCTCTTGCCCCGCGCCATGAGGCACAGCAGGACTTGCAGAGCCGCCCCTCCCCGGCTGCTCTAGGTGCCTCCGCCGTGCGTGGGGCTCCCATTGCCGGCCTTGGCCCCTGCTTGCCTGCCCGCCCCATTCCCAAAAGGTCACCACTGCCCTCTTCCAAACCAGTTACTTCCCATTGCCTGCCATCACCCCCCACCAAACCTGCCACGCCCATTCAATCTGCAGAACTCCCCGAGGGAAACCACAAGGACTGCAGTAGTGATAATATTGCACCACCCAAGGGTGATGATAGTCACAACAACAACAACCTTTCTGCCAGTGCATCGCATCTAATTGGAATTGGCGCCTCTTTGATGCCCTCAATAAACACTCCCTTTCGCCCACTGAAACTTGTCTATGGCCATGACATTAGACTAGCTCGAATGCCTGTAAAATGCAGCTTCCGGCACTTGAGGAAATAGTGGCCAAGCGGTTTCCCTCATCTAAATCTGTTTTGATCAAGTACAGGGATGCGGATGATGATTTAGTTACCATCACTGGTACGGATGAACTTAGATTGGCAGAATCGTGCATAGATGCCCCTTTCTCGGAGGAGGGCAGGTTCACGGACTACAAAGTGGAAGCCAAAGACTACCGTAGACTTTTACGGTTGCACATTGTTGAAGTCGAGCCTGACCAAGAACCGGAGTTGGTTGAAGAGGAGGAGGTGTTTGCAGTTGAACATGCGGAGGTCAAGTCAGATGATGACCATTCTGGTACCCATTCAGATGCAGAGCTTTCATCATCCAAAGTTGTCGATAAGGATAATGCAAATGGATTCAGTCCAAAGATGGAAGACGGGAAGGATACAAGTAATGTTGGGGTTGATTGCAAAGAAGTTGAGATTGATGACTGGCTCTTTGAGTTTGCGCAGTTGTTTCGGACCCATGTGGGAATCGATCCAGATGCACATGTTGACATACATGATATGGGAATGGAGATGTGTTCTGAAGCTTTAGAAGAAACTGTTACAAGTGAAGAAGCGCAAGGCCTTTTTGAAATGGCTGCTTCAAAGTTCCAAGAGGTTGCGGCATTGGCATTCTTTAATTGGGGGAATGTCCACATGTGTGCAGCTAGAAAGCGTATTCCACTGGATGATTCTTCTTCAAAGGAAGAGATTGCGAAGCAGCTTCAAGTTGCCTATGATTGGGTCCGAGAAAGGTATGCTCTTGCGGGCCAAAAATATGAGGAGGCTCTCCTGATCAAACCAGATTTCTATGAGGGATTACTTGCACTGGGACAACAGCATTTCGAGATGGCAAAACTCCAATGGTCTTATGCGTTGGCGAGTAAAATAGACTTGTCTTGTTGGGAGTACTTGGAGACAATTAATCTTTTTGACAGTGCAGAAGCAAAGATGAAGACAGCCACTGAAATGTGGGAAAAGCTGGAAGAACAAAGGTTGAAGGACCTCAAAGATCCTGGTGCAAGTAATAAGGATGACTTGTTAAAACGAAGGAAAAGACAAGTGGTCAATGCTGATGTTCAGCGTTTGGGAGATGGGCAAGAGATGTCTCTTGAAGAAGCGACTGAACAAGCAGCTGCAATGAGATCCCAAATACATCTTTTCTGGGGTAATATGCTTTTTGAGCGGTCTCAGGTGGAATTTAAACTGGGTTTGAGGGGCTGGCAAAGGAATCTTGACGATGCTGTTGAGAGATTTAGGCTTGCTGGTGCATCTGAAGCTGATGTGTCCGTGGTTCTCAAGAATCATGCGTCCACTGGACTTAATGATAATAGCCCTTCCACTTGTTCCATTGCCGTTGTTGCTGCAGATAAATGTTTTGAATGAGTAGTTCCTGCATTTAACTGGGGCCATTTGTAGACTGCAAGACTGGATTTTGGGTAGTTGATGGCATGAAATTTGGCACAATCAGATCTGTTTCTGGCAGTTTTTTTGTGTTCTAATTGAACACAATATTGTAGAAGTCACTAAGTTTGTTTTTCTTGTCTGTGATCCAATCGCTCTCCCTTGTACCAGGTTTCGCCCTTCCCCTCACTTTTTTACTCACAATTGCTTAGGGCAATCGGATTAATGAACAGAAACCTTCATCTCAGATGAAGACAAAATTTTGTAAGGAATGTTGGTACCTGAATCTGAATAAAACACGTTAGCCGGGTATAGCAACTCAATTTTTATACTAGTAGCAGTGTGCAAAACTTACTATAGATGAGGCATGTTGCAAGTTCACCCACTGATAAGATAAGATTTCGTAGCAAAATTATTGGCAATGGTCACAGACTTACAGTATATTTGTTTTCCACGATCTTTGCTTGTTTTTGCAGTTAATTTAGTGTGTCAGCATTGCATATTCATGTATCAACTGATTTTATTACAATTTTATTAAATTATGTTCCTTTGAGGAACTTTATTATGGGAGTTGACAAACCTTTTTCATCCTCAAATTTAACTCACTGTGATTTACACTTATGCTTCTGGATCAAATTGTTTATCTTGGAGCTGATAAGAATTGAAGCTGTGTCTAGGGCTATGAGTGTCTGTATAGCTTTGGGGCTAACGTGCATTTTAGGGAAAAAAGTGTTTACATATCACTGCCATAATTATTCAGCGCTTTGTAGTATAAGCATATCAACTTTAATCATCACAAAATGAGGAATCATTTGTTGTGGCTCTTAATTAGAAACTGAAAACATAGCTTTCTATCCTCTTCAACACAAGTAATTGTAAACATATTTACAAAACCATAATTAGCAGCACAACCGTTCTCCATCAATATTTAGATTTGAACCTTTCACTTCAGCTCATCTTGAAAGGTGAACATTGAAAATCATATTAACACCAATTGGCCCACATCTCTATATGAGATGGGTGATTTTTAATATAAATGTAGGTTCTTAAGTTCTATAAAGTGGCTAATTATTTTCGAGTGAAGCCCATGGACACATTTTCCCATGTTATCAGAGCCAACCACTTTTGGACTTCCTGCATGTCACTTCTCATTAATGCTTGCATGTCCATTAGTTGTAGTGCAGATGTAATTTACACATTCCGTCTGTAAGGTCCATGTGCTAGTTTAATATGGCTTGCACGTGGAGGGGTGTGTTAACACTATTGTCTCACATTTCTGTATGAGATGGGTGGTGAGTAATATAAATGTGGTAAGCCTAATGTGGTCATGCGAAGCCTGATAGTGCTTGCACATGCAGGGGTGTATTAACACCATTTGTCTCACATCTATATGTAAGATGGGTGGTGGCTAATATAAATGTGGGTTCTTAGGGTCTCTACAGTAGCTAGTCATTTTGAAGTGAAACCCATGGACCTATTTTCACATGGTATCAGAGCCAACCCACCTATGAACTTCTTGTATATCAGAGCCAACCCACCCATGTGTGTGCGGACTTAATCTCGCCCGTCTGTATGGTCCACGTGTTAATCTAATATAGCTTGCACGTGCAGGGGTGTGCTAACTCTATTGTCCCATACCTCTATATGAGATTCCTGGTGAGTAATATAAATGTAGGTTCCTAGGTTCTCTAAAGTGATTAGTCATTTTGGAGTGAAACCCATAGACCTATTTTTACATATCACACTTGTTGATTTACAACTTTGTGAACATGGGTTTAATTTTGATTATTTTGTTTCCTCTTACAGTTTAAAAGTAGTCTAGTGATTTTTTTTGTATTCATCATTATTGCTCTTGTATATGTTTGCTCTCCTAGATTGCTTCGATCAAGCCAATATATTGAACTAACCTTCATGGTCTTCTGGCAATTTCATTTGTGCTGTGAAGATAATTCATAGAGGTGCTCTATTTGTTGTTAACTAAACAAAAAATTTTCATGTCCGGTCTTGACGATCAGATTCCCACTGCATTTAGTATAAACAATTGCTTTTACCTTTTGCTTTTGACTATATCTAAATTCTTATAAACATGAATCACACTTTTCATTTACTCTGGTTAATTATTTTTGGGAGTTTTTTTTCTATTAATAAGGAAGCTTGAACTTGCAAAGCCATTCAGCCATTCTTGGGAACATGATGTGTTTGTTCTAAATTTTGTTTCTATGCCCCTTGACTGTCTATGAGAACTCTGGTAATACTTAGAATATTGTAATGCTATGTTCCTGTTTTGATAGATCCTTTCGCAGAGGTGAATGCTGACTCCCCCGGCATTGCATCAAACAAATATGTGCACATGCGCATACAACTAAGAAATGGTAAGAGTCTGACAACTGTTCAAGGCTTGAAGAAAGAATACAGCTACAGTAAGATCTTGAAAATGATTTCTGTTGTAATGGTACTGCTGTCCAGGATCCTGCACTTGGCCAGGTATTGTTTCTTTTCCTCATCGTTCATGGCATTGTTTTTTTAGGCATTTGCGTTGATGGTTAATTTGTTACTTTTTTAGTGGGTTATTCAGCTGCAAGGTGACCAAAGAAAGAACATTTCTAGCTTTCCTGTTCAGGTACCTCAAATAACTGGTCATAGAATGTCATAATAACCGATCATAGAATGTTATGAAAACGGTTGTTGGGTAGTTTTGTTTTTTGAATAACCTTATCCTGATGGTGGTGGGTATTTTTGTTTTCTTGAATGCGTAGGCTGGCCTCGGGAAGAAAGTGCACATTAAAATTCATGGTTTTTGAGCCCCTCTGCCTATGTCATGCTTATATGTTGGTGCATCATTCCTATATATGTTGTGTACATTTGAACAGAGTTTGTGAAAATCAGATTGATATTGGGAGGGACGATGACCATTGTGTTCTTAGTAACATTGAACTGACCTTATGCGTGTATTGTGCTGTTTGTAATGTGTTTTCAACGGAACATCCATATTCTCTGTTTCTCTCTGAACTTCTCCTTTTAATCTTTATTTTCATAACGCTATTTATTTTTTTAATCTAGACATTATAATTTCCAGCAAAAAAATTATGAAATTACTCTTGACAAGGTGACTTAATTGGATATTTTTTTTGGGCATTGATAACAGTTGTTTTTTTATTGGGCTCGTAGTTGATTATCATCCCTTTTATTTTAAAAAATAAAATAAAATAAAACTAGTTACATTCTTTTAATCAGTAATTTTCCATAAATTCTGCTATGTGACAATAAAGAATACTCTACTAAATTGGAAGTGAACAGTTAAGTGATGCAAGAACGCCATTCATAGTGAACGTAGCATAAGGTAGATCAAGTTGTGTATGCTTACAAAATTCACTTCTATTGGTCAGTATAATTTGCTTCATTAATCAACCATGTTTCTAATTATTCATTCTCACATCAATACAAACTACAATAAAAATTTTACACTAATGCCCTTTTTTTCTCTTTACCCCGTTTGTTTTTAAATAGGTGCACGAATCAAACTTGAATACCATTTGGTCCAATGTTAGACTGGACGTGTGTTGTATTCACATACTGTCGTGGTAGACCCGATTTTAGAGAACCAAATCCTAATTAGTTGAATTTTGTTACTTTATGCATATAAAAATTCTCATTTATATGTGTCTTTAATTTAAATTTTTAGTGGTCATCTTTTGTAAGATCTTACCGCGAATATGGCAAGGTTGTAAAACCCAATAAAAAATAATCAAATCATCCTCCATTAAATATTGTAATTGATAGTATTAAAATTTTAGTAATAAATAAGTGTTATTACCCATGCATATTTGATTACTAATCAGGTCTTACAACTGCTGATTATTTCATTAGGTATTTTGTTGTCTTCCATTACATCTTCTTTCTTGTGTGGTTGCTAGATTTAGTATGCTAAGCATTTGAAACTAATTTCTGTGTTTTAAGTCTTTGTTTTCGAGCAGGCATAGAAATTTAGTTAACAAAGTAGGGAGATTCTTTAATTTTGTTTTGGCAAGTAAGTGATATATTTAAATATTAAGTTAAATATGATATTTTAACTTTAATTGAACCCGGTTGAACAAAAGTATGCCTTGAGTATTTCTTGAAAATCCAATATATTGTCCAATAAGAGGGAGTAATAAACTGGTATGTGGTCTTGGCCTTTGGATCACAATCTAATGGTTAATTTGATTTTGCAATACAATTAGGGCTGTAAATCACTCGTTATGGCCGTTAATTGAGTTTGTGATCATTAATCATTGTCCGAAGCATTAACCAATTTTCATTTGCTATGCTTTTTACTTTATCGATTGTAAAATGGTCAAAATATAGTTAATTTTTACCACTTACATAACATCTATAATATTTTGACCTAATTACAAATCAAAATTTAATTTTTTAAAAAATTATGCAAATAAAATTGAATATTTTCTTCTAAATAAGATTGTGATAGTTAATATAATTAAGTTGATTATTAAATTGAATACTTATTAATATAAATCCAATGTTTCAAATAAAATTATTAAAATTTTTTTGATAAATGGTTAAAAAGATTATATTCTACCATTACTATTTCATTTAAAATCAATTTCGTAAAATTTTACCATTCAATTTATTTATTTAGCAAAACTATTTGGAATATTTTTGTACCACTTTAATTTTAAAGGTCAATAAAATGATAAATTGACTGACTATTTACAATCCTTATCATATTACTACATTGGTTGTAGTGCACTATATAATACCTTTTCTTTGTATAAGCATTAATCACCAATAATACTATGATATCCTCAAATTATTTTTACTTTAAATACCTTTGATTTATTAATGAGAATAATTTATAAATATTTAATTTTAGCTGATCATTTTAGAGGATAATTTACACCTGTCAATCTATTTTTAGACTAGATCGTTATATATATATATATATATATTAAAAGGAAACGATGTTCGTTAATTTTGGGAGCGAGTGGATAGAGATGCTCAAAAATAAGTTGGACTAGATTATTAGCCATGACTTATCAATTAACACTTGCCATATGATTATAAATATTTTAGGACTTAATTATCAAACATCATTTTAACATCTATTAAATATCTCTAATAATAATAATAATTGAATTTTAATAACCATATTATTGTTTTTTATCATATTACATCTCACAGCAAATAAAGGCCTTGTAAAAAGCTCAGGGTTTTCCTCCTCTTTGTACGAGTCCAAACTCTCCTAGCATTGTGGATCGCAGATTCGCAAACTCATCCAAAACCAGATTGCTTCGAGATCTTTCTTCGCTTCCTTCAATGTATGCATACGAAGATAACGCAAACCCACACACACAAACAAGGTATGCTAGCTACATGTCGCTGTTCAACACTCTGCATGGCCAAAGCTCCACCACGTTGCCCCTTACTCAGCCTTCTTTGTCCCCTTCTCTTGCAACGCCCTGACCCAATACCATCCCAACACCTCACCCCCAACCCCATCAAACGTGTTACCACCATGGCTCCTCCCATACCCATTGGAGGGCACGTAGAGCCCCCTCCCCCTCTCTATAAGAACTGACAAAGCCAGCCCCGTAAACTTGCACCATTAGCTTTGGTGATTCAATTTGGTCGTTCCAGCGCTGTTCTTGTAGTGTTAAAAAGAGTTGCAGGTGCAGGATCAAAACAATGCAGGCAGGTAGGAATGCAGCAGCGTCCGTCAAGGAAGCTGCCGGGAATGCGGCGGCCTCTGCTAAGGCCGGCGTGGAGAAGACAAAGGCCACTGCCCAAGAGAAGGTATCTGTATATGTATAACAAGTTCTATAACCATGTTGGTTACATCTTTGGTAGGTGGGCGTTGTAGATATAGCTCATATCTGTACATATATGATGTTTGGTTTGTTCTTGTGTAGGTGGATAAAATGTCTGCAAACAACCCCGTAGAGAAGGAGTTGGCAAGGGACAAGAAGGAAGGGAGGATTGCAGAGGCGGAGGTGAACAAGCAGGCCACGAGGGCAGAGAACGCGGCATCGAAGGAGGCGACCAGGGCCGGCATCGGTGGTTGTCATACCACCTCCACCACCCACCCATGAACTTGGGGGTTGGTGATCTTCTCGGTTGTGCTTGCTCAAGCTGCTGCCTAGTTTGTGCTTTGATAAATGCTTAGTAGGGAGAACATCTATAAATGTTATATGTATGGAGCTATGGATCATCTTTGTGTTGGGTAGGTTGTTGGTAAGTTTGCTTTTGTTGGGTGCAATAATGAGCACTGTTTTTTGTTGCTCTTGCTCTCAAGTGTAAGTGGGATTCGTACTATCTAATTATGTAGTAAGCACAACTGATTGGATTGGAACTCTTGAATCTTGGTCGTCTTCTATATGAAACAGCAGGCATACATGCACCGTTTGAATTTTTGCTTTTCTTTCTCTTTGTACCACTCTTTATGAAGTATTAGAAGAAAATTCAAAATATTTCAAAAAGGAGGAATATTCATTTCCAAGTTTGAAAATTAAATTGAGAAAGGCCCAGGAAAATAAAACTCCATTAAATGGAAAAGGTTGTTGGCTCTTACCTTCCTCTCCTCGGAGAGGAAGAAGGGCACTAATCTAGTGTTATTTCCGTTGTAGTTTGTATACACAAAACTCCTGAGTAAGAAGTGTATACACAACTCGGATCTTCTTTTTCAAGGCAACTTGATCTATCTTTTGATACCTTTGCCATGAAATATTGATCGTTCTTGCATTATTTACAATTTCACCTCTAATTTAGTAATTTATTCTTTACTGCCACAGTAGAATTTATAAAGAAAAAAACTGAAAAAGAATGATACTATATTTTTATAGTGAAGTGGTTAACTTGGCTTGGGAAGAAGACTGGTAATTTGAAGTTACTACAAATGGCTCTCCGGTTTCAGTTTTCTTCCCAGCGTCTTGGGTTTGGGATAACCTTCGCCATAAGCTGTTAACTTCCCCCAGATGTTTCCTGGGACATCTTCCAAAGCACGAGGAAAGAAAAATAAAATCTCCTCGTCGAGTAGTTTCATAAATTTTTATCAGCATTTGCTATCTTTGGATTGTAAATAAATCGTCTTATGAAAATAAAGATTAAAAAGGAGAAGAGAAACAAGGAAAGAGGATGTTCCATTAAACACATCACAAACAGCACAAAACACGCACAAGGCCAGTACAAGGTTCAATGAGAATAGAAAGGTCATTTTTTCTTCTAATACAAATCTGATTTTTACCCAGCATCAAACTGAGTTGTAGTGTATAACACATAGGAACGATGATGCACCAACATGCAGTTATTTGCAAGTTCTTCGCTTATTTAGGGAGCACACCACTGCAACAACAAACAAGCATATGACATAGGCAGAGGGCTCAAAAACCATGTATTTTGATGTGCTCTTTCTTTACAATGCCAGCCTACCCATTCAAGAAGAAAAACAGCCACCATCAGAACATAACCAATCAAAAAACAAAACTACCAACAACAGTTTTCATATCGTTCTATGATCAGTCATTTGAGCTACCTGGATAAGAAAGTTGGAGACGTTCTTTCTTTGGTCACCTTGCAGTTGAATAACCTGCAACAAAAGAAACAAATTAACCTTCAATGCAAATCCTTGCTTAAAAATATTGGCATAAAAGAGAAGGAAAAGAAACAATACCTGGCCAAGTTCAGGGTCCTGGACGACAGTACCATTACAGCAGAATTCCTTCTTGAGATCCTTCAGGATCTTACTGTAGCTGTATTCTTTCTTCAAGCCTTGAACTGTTGTCAGACTCTTTCTACCATTTCTTTGCTGTATGCGCACATGCACATACTCTTTTGATGCAACACCAGAGTCCTCAGCATTCGCCTCAGCGAAAGGATCTGCCAAAACACAATAACATTACCATATTATAAGTATCTCGATCATGCTCACTAATATCACCAGAGATCTTGGCCACCTACAATCAGGGGACGTACAAACAAAATTTAGAACAAACACAATCTGTACCTAAGAATGGTTGCTTTGCAAGGTCAAGCTTACATATTGGCAGAATCGATTCCAAAAAAATTAACAAGAGAGCAGCATATAGAATGAAAAGTGTGATTCGTGTTTATAAGAATTTAGATAAAAGTCATGAGCAAATGGTAAGGCAAATGTTTGTACCAAATGCAGTGGGAATCTGAACGTCAAGACCAGACATGAAAATTTCTTGTCTAGTTGGCAGCAAATAGAGCACCTCTTTGGATTGTCTTTACTGCACAAATGACATTGCCAGGAAGACCATGAAGCGTCAGTCCAATACATTAGCGAATCAGATAAAAAACAACTTTACGTACTATCAAGCAATCTAGGAAAGCAAGCATCTTTATAAGAGCAATGACAATGAATACAATTACCACCACAATCTGCCACAAAGTTTTCCCAATAGCCTAATCCAACAAATAACACACACAAAATCTAGCCATCATGTGATAAAAACACCAATTCCCTGTTTAGAGCAAAAAAAGACATTCCTGCTCAACTTAATGATCTTTTGTGCCATGCACCCAAGAGCAGTAAAAAATTCCGCTATGGAACAAAAACACCAGCCAGGCTACCAAACAAGACGAACTTAATGACGAACTAATATGCAAACACACATAAACGAATCATTGTAAGATCAACTATAATCACCAGATTCACCCACCAAACACAGTCTATAAGCTCAAACAATCAACACAAGCCACACATAACAAAAAAGACTAATCCGGCACCAATTAACAATAGCCACACTTCACAATTCACAAACCAGCTAAATTTCTTCGGTCAATAAAGAAATGCACAAAAGCCAAGATCCAACCAATCAATATTCTTCAAATCCATTCAACCCACACCATCAAACCACAAACCCAAATAAAGTTACAACCAATTCTCAGCCCAATACAACAAAAAATAAAAATAAAAGCACCATCAGAATAAGAGGCCGTACAACCACACAACCATTAATTGTGAGCAGGAGAAGATCAAAGGAACAATAACGGAGAATGGGTAGGGAGAATGATGGAACCTTTTTTTTTCCGGTTGGTTCTCAAGGGCTGGTCGGAGTGTGGATTGGGGTGGGGGTTGGTTGGAGACGATAACATGGACAAGATTTAAGCGGGCGCAAAGCGCGGCGGGTGCCGCGGTCGCGGTGGAGCTACGCAACGCATCTGCGGGCCCCACTCGCGGAACCTTCTCCTCCACTTTTCTGTCTTTAGCGTTGGATGGTGTTTAGTTGTTCAGTTAAATTTGAT